>DF358205.1:58492-74042 GCA_000787875.1 Solanum virginianum
TCTCTATACATTTTGGTGGAATCGGGGAGGATAGAATAAGAAGAATTATGGGCCTTATCAAGTATTTTCTCCCGTAAACCACCAATATAAGACACACACAACCTACCTTGGTACATAAGGGCACCATCTCCCACTTGGGAGAAAACCTCTACTTTGCCCCTCTTTCACCAAGACCTTCAATTCAAGCAAGGAAGACTTAAGGTCTTATTTTTCTATCACTCATCAACCAATGGACACTTAGACCCATCAACAATAACACCACCATCATCACCAACCTCTTCCAACGTAACCCCTAATCTAGCTAATTGATGCACCTTGCTAGCCATTTCCTTACCACCCCCATCAACATGAGCTAGGTACCCATGGACACCCTACTCAAAGCATCTGCCACAACATTTGCCTTACCCAGATGATTGAGGACACACATATCATAGTGTTTAAGAAGTTCTAGTCATCTCCTTTGCCTCAAGTTCAGATCTTTTTGAGTGAAGACATATTGGAGGCTCTTATGATCGGTGAACACATTCACATGCACCCCATACAAGTAGTGACGCCAAATCTTTAATGCAAATACAACGGCGACTAACTCTAGATCATGGGTAGGGATGTTCCTTTATAGAAGTAGTGACGCTAAATCTTTAATGCAAACACAACGACGGCTAACTCTAGAACATGAGTAGGGTAGTTTCTTTTATATACCTTGAGTTGTCTAGAAGCATAAGCTATGACCTTACCATTTTGCATCAACACACAACCCAAACCAACCTGGAAAGCATGACAATACACAACAAATCCCTCAAGCCCATTTGGTAGTGACAATATAGGAGCATACACAAGCTTGTCTTTCAACGCTTGGAAGCTCCTCTCACACTCATCGGTCCATACAAACTTAACCTTCTTTTGAGACAATTTTGTCATAGGGGAAGCAATGGAGGAGAACCCATTCACAAACCTTCTATAATACCCCTCTAGGCACAAGAAGCTCCTTATAATCGACGAGGTCAATAGTCTAGGCCAATTTTTAATCACATCAGTTTTCTTAGGATCCACCTTAATACCATCCCTCGACGCCACATGACCCAAGGATGCAACTTTCTTCAACTAAAATTCATAATTTTCATATTTGGCATACGATATCTCCTCCCTCAATCTTTGTAAAACAAACCCTCAAATGCCCTAGATGCTCCTTCCTACTATGTGAATAGATCAATATATCATCAATGAAAACAACAATAAAGGAATCAAGGTAAGGTTTGAAAGCCCTATTCATTAGGTCCATTAAGATGGCCAGTGCATTGGTCAACCCAACCGACATCACAACAAACTCATAATGCCCATACCATACTCCCTCACCCTTACTTGATGATACCCGGAGCAAAGATCAATCTTAGAGAAAAAAACTAGCTCCTTGCAATTGGTCAAATAAATCATCAATCCATGGAAGAGGATATCTATTCTTATTGGTGACCCTATTGAGTTGCCAATAGTCAATGCACATTCTAAGTGATCCATCCTTCTTCTTCATAAATAACACTGGAGCACCCCAAGGTGATTAGCTAGGTCGAATAAATCCCTTCTCCAATAAATCATTCGATTATTCCTTTATCTCCGTCAACTCTGCTGGGGCTATACAGTAAGGAGGAATGGAGATAGATTGAGTATTGGGGAAGAGGTCTATACCAAAATCTATTTCCCTTTCAGGAGAAACACTGGGAAGGTTATTTGGGAAGACATCAAGAAAATCATTTACAACCGAAACTGACTCTATGGAGAGACTTTGGACTCCATATCTTTAAGCCTCACAAGATGGTAGACAACCGAATCACTTTCCTAGCAATAATAGAGGCACCAATAGAAGTAGACACTTCATATGACTCATGCAACAACTCAGGGTCAACATAAAACTCTTTAGCAACAAAAGGCATAACAAAAGAAAGAGTGGCACCCAGATCAATCAAAACATTTACATCAAAGTCAATGATTTTTAACATACCGATAACAACATCGGGAACCTCACCAACCCCTTGACTCCTATGTAGAGCATAAAACTAATTGTGCCTTGGGGCACTATGTTGAGGACCACCTCTACCTAATGAAACAACATTTGCACCCCGACCCTTGCCATAGTTTCTTAGACAACCTATCTTCTTATGACCAAGCTCCCTAAATTTGTAGCATACATTAGAACCCTTCAAACATGGGTCCCTATGACCCCCTCCAAAATTAGGACACACATCATTAGGAGCCACACTACCAACACCTTGAGGCCTAGGAAAGTCATTGGAAAACCCCTTATTAGTAGTATGATAAGACCTTGAGCCTTGATGGAACCGGCCACCCCTTTGAAACTAACCCCTTAGACTGGCTCTCTTGGCCTCATGCCCCCTTCTCTTCCTCAATTTCTCCTCCTCCATTTGCTCGGCATAGGTCATCAATCGAGACAAGTCCATGTCACTAACTAGCATGGCAGATCGGCATCATCACTTACCAAGTCGGAGACTTCCATCATGAACTTATTCATCTTAGATCTAGGATCAACCACCAAATGAGGAGCATACTTTGAAAGTTAATTAAACTTGAGGGCATACTCCCTCATACCCATAGCATCTTGTTTCAAGTTCATGAACTTAGCTTCCCTAAGCTCAAGAGGAAAAAATCGATTAAGGAAAGCTAATTTGAACTCCTCCCAAAGCACCACATTAACAATTCCCTTCTCCCCCTTCCATTGGTCATAATATATTAGGGCTACCCCTTTAAGTTGGTACACCACCAACTCTTCCTTTTCATTCGGCCCAACATCCATGATATTCAAGATCTTGTAGATCTTATCAATGAACTCTTGTGGATGTTTATCCACCTTTGACCAAAAGAACATCGGCGGATTCATCTTCATGAAGTCCCTTACCCTAGCTCCCAGGGTAGTAGCATGAGGGGCTTGGGCCCCTTGATTGACTTGGTTGGCCATAACTTGGGCAAGCATAGTAAGAGCAGCCAGAGCTCACCATTGGTAGGTTGCTCCTCGAGAGTTTGGGCCCTTCTTCCTCGAGTGTTTGGCATGATCTAGCATTGCAAAGAAAAGTTTTTAGGGGGAAAACTTACCATAACTCTATAGCATCACTTAGAACACGAAATGGGAAACATTTTCTAAAATGCCTCATAGCCTCCTATTCATAGTCATGACATGCTTCACAATTATGAATAGGACTCTAATCAATACGATGTGTTGGACTCAAAGGATTTATCAACCTAGTGCTCTGAGACAAAGTTTGTCACGACCCAACCCTAGGGCCTAGATGTGACACAACGAATGGGGAACTCGAAGGAACCCTAAACTAGCCTCCATCTAGGCCCTCACTTGGGTTAATGAGATACAACCCCTCACTTTGGTTAATGAGGTACCAACCCCTCACTTTGGTTAATAAGGTACCAACCCCTCACTTTGGTTAATGCGGTACCAACCCCTCACTTTGGTTAATGTGGTACCAATCACTCACCGTGGTTATATTTCATCACTATTGCTACTTTTCCATGAAATCAACCCATTAATACCATACTCTCATCATCATAAAGTTATCATATACCTTCACTTTCTCTCATCATTATACATCATATGCATACTATCATTTCATCACCATTCCATCATTATTTCATCATCATATAATCATCATAACACTATTCAACTCATAAGACATGCATTGGACCTTCAATTCCACAAGAAATTCTAGCTGGATATTTTATCAAACACATGGGGGTGTGATAGGTGTAAAAGACCATGCAATATAGAGATGAAATCATGCAAGAAATAAAACCATCAATCAATACTTTGCAACACCCCCAAGACATTCACATCAAAACGAGACTTATGCACCATAGGTAGAAGGACCCAATGGTTCAACACCACATACCTTAGATTTGGAGAAGCTCTTGATGAAGGTTGATAATGGAGACTTGAAGCTGGAATGAAATCCTTGAATAAATCCTTAAGATTGATCTTGAGTTTTGGGACTTGAATTTGGGAGTAAATATTTATCTAAGTATTTTGGTAAGGATTGGGGAATGTTTAGGATGATATGAGGATAGAAAAGGCTAAGTATATGTATTTTTAAGTGTGGGAACCCTTAGGTCGTAGACTTAAAAGTCTTGGACCGAAGTCAAGAGAAAATAGGACCAAAACTGATTGCTCATTGGAATTGCATTTTCTGCACAATCAAGTTCCACGAAAATGGGCATAACTCCTTCACCCAAACTCGAAATGAGATGAAACTAAGTGCGTTGGAAAGAAAATTCAAAGAGCTTTAATTAGATAGATTGTGTCTCACCCAGTTCTTTGTGTGCTAAGAGGTATGTCCCTTCAAACTTGATCCTTCAAAATTGTCTTTTTGTAATTTTTGGATTTTGATACGGTTTCTCTAAAATTTGGATTAGACCCATGTTCCATTCAATTTGACCCCCTAAAGAAGAATATAAATTCCGATTTTTAGAATAATGAATAGACTTTTAGATATATAGAAATTACAATTTCGAGCACTTTCGAGACACATTTTCGGACACTTTTTGGGGTTATTTCAGAAACTCTCTTAGTATACCCCTTTTATGGTAGCAGATCAAAGAGCCCATATGAGAAATCATCTCTAATGTATCAAACTTAGTATCAAAGAAGTACAAGATGACAATGCTTGTGAAGGAGGCAATGCTTGTGAAGGAGATAGACATCTCCCTATTGATGACTGATGCCAAGGAAATTGAGGAGGAGATGCTAAGAGAGTGAGAAAGTGCAATGGAGCCAAGGTGACTCAGGTTGATTGTGGCAGATATTCTTACCAAAGTTGTGAAGTTTGGAAGTTCCAAATTGATCAAAAGCAAGGTGGACAAGGGTGCACCAACATTCCTTCTCCCCAGTTCCCTAAAGGGGGTAACTCCAAAGCCTTAAAGCCTAAATTTCCCCAACTATGGAAAGCTCCACAAGGGAGAGTGACAGTCAAATGCATGCTTCAAGTGTGTGAAGCTCATACACCATGTAACAGATTTTAGGAGTAGAGATGCCAGACCCCAAGGCAAAGGTAGGCAAATTCAAGGTGCCCAAGGACCAACCATTTCTATACTCTTCATGGACGAAAGAGGTTGAAGAGGCCCCTAATGTTATCATCGGTATGTTGAAAGTTTATAATTTTGATACATATGCATTATTAGACCCGAGGGCTAATTTTTCATTTGTAACTTCTTTTCTTGTGAATAGATTCCATGTATGTCCCAAAGTCGTTCATGAGCCTTATAAAGTATGTAACCCCATAGGAGAGTCCATTGTTGCATGAATGATTTATAGAAATTGCCCTATTCCATCTTGCACAAAGTTATCCTTGTGACTTAGTAGAACTCTCCATGGTTGATATTGATGTAATACATAGGATGGAATGGCTAAATTTTTTCCTATGCCTCCATCAATTGTAGGACTCGTAGGGTCAAGTTCCACTTCCCAAATGAGTCCATTCTTGAGTGGGATGGTAGAAATTATTCATGTAGAGGTAATTGTTTTCCTTTTAAAAAGCGGAAAAAATTATTCTAAAAGGATGCATATACCATCTTGTAATAGTCAGAGATGTTACTTCCAAAATTCCTTCTCTTGAGTCGGTCCACATTGCTAATGAGTTTTCCAATGTCTTTTTGGATGAGTTATTAGGTATTCCTCCCAAAAGGAAAATAGACTTTGGCATAGACCTCCTACCCGACACTTAACCTATCTCAATTTCTCCATATGGAATGGCTCATACAGAGTTGAAAGAATTAAAGAATCAATTGAATGATTTGTTGGAGGAAGGATTTTATTAGACCTAGTAGGTCTCCATGGGGTACTATGATTCTTTTTGTAAGGAAGAAGGATGAGCCACTCTGTATGTGCATAGACTACCAATAACTCAACAAGGTAACTATTAAGAATAAATATCCACTCACTAGAATAGTTGACTTGTTTGACCAATTGAAAGGGTCTACACATTTAGCCAAAATTGATTTGAGATCTGGATATCACCAACTAAGGGTGAGGGAGAGTGATATTCCTAAGATGATATTTCAGACTAGGTATGGTCACTCTAAATTTGTAGTAATGTTTTTTGGTCTAACTAATGCACTGGCAATATTGACCTTTTGAATAAGGTAATCAAGCCCTACCTTGACATGTTTGTAGTGGTGTTCACTGATGATGTTATCATCTACACGCGGAGTGATGGGAGAACATATGGAGCACTTGAGGGTGGTGTTAGAAACCTTGAGAGAGCAAAGGCATTTTGCAAAATTTGGTAAGTGTGAGTTTTGGATAGCTAAGTTACCTTCTTTGGGCATGTGGTGTCACAAGATAGTATTAAGGTTTATCCTAAAAAGACAGAAGCAGTGAGAAATTGGCCAAGGCCATTGTCTCCCACGAACATTAGGAGTTTCTTGGGCCTAGTCAAGTACTATAAAAGGTTTGTGAAAGGTTTCTCCTCCATCTCATCCCCACTAACCAACTTGAGTCAAAAGAAGGCAAAGTTTATATAGATGTATTAGTGCGAGAAGAGTTTCCAAACTTGTAGGGATCGACTAACTTCGAATCCAATCTTGACCTCACCAGAGGGAAATGATGGATTTATAGTCTATTGTGTTTCTTCAAGGATTATGTTGGGGTGTGTATTAATGTAACATGGAAAGGTCATTGCCTATGCCTCAAGGATATTGAAGGTACATGAGAAGAACTATCAGACATACGATCTTGAGCTTATAGCCGTAGTGTTTTTCTTTGATAGTTTGGTATCACTATTGGTATAGGTTCCATGTAGATGTCTTCACTGATCATATGAGCCTTCAACATTTTTTCACCCAAAAGGATCTCATCTTGAGGCAATGGAGGTAGTTAGAACTTCTCAAGGACTATGACTACCATGATCCAAATTTGGATTGCAACTTAAGAAAATAAACTAAATTGAAACATCTATAACATCTAATCCAAATTCCAAAACATGGAGTCATAAATGCAAGAGCATTTAAAATAGTATGAAAGTGTAAATACAACTGTCTCAAATGAAAATATAATAATCTCTAATAATGTCTAATACAAAGTCTCAAATGGAAACAACAATAAAGGAAATGTATAAAGATCCTTAGGTTTATCATCATCACTGGATTTTGCCATGAATGCAAATAATTGATTGGAGATCTCATCATCATTGTTCACAGCCATTAAGAAAGATTTTTTGGGTGCTTAAACATCTGTGACTCACTTGAGAAACTCCCCTAAACAGCAAAATCCTTCTTCACAACATAGTCTGAAGTAGCCTTTCTACTTTTTCTGTTAGGACCTTATCCTTTGACTTGTTTTTGTTGCTTTCTACTTTGACAATATCTTTATACTCTATCTTGTGCACTATACAATCTCTAATAAAATGTCCTGGTTTTCCACATTTGTGACACAGATCATTAGCAGCAACATTTCTGCTAGGATTTCCTTTCTTCTTGAAACCTGTATGTTTCCTTATAATTTTCAAACCTTTCTAGTGAGATATGCCATTTGATCATCATTTTCTCCAAATTCTTCACCTTGCATCACCTTTAGAGCTAATGACTTAACTTTTTAGCAGCATTATTAGCTTTGTTCCACTCATGTGTTTTTAGATTACCAATCAAAGCATCTGTAACAATAATTAGTTTAAGATCCCTGAATAGAGAAAAAATGGTTAGAAAAATATCTAAGAACCTGGTTTACGAGATAGTTTACGACTCATAATTATTCTACAGCCCGTAGGATCAATATTTAAATATAGAACTTTAGAAAGGGGAAAAGTTTTGAAGTAAAGGATAACCCATGGATAATGTTACAGCTTGTAAGATATCTTACAACTCGTATATAGGTTTATGAGTGGGACCCCATACATAAAGGAAAATTGGAGTTTTCAGGAAGGTGATTTATGTGTTATCAAATGACTTCTAGAATGGGATACAACTCATAGAAGGTTTCATGGAATAAGGTCAAAAATACAGTTAAAATTTTGCTAAGTGTTGAAGGACTCTACGACTCCAACCATGGCATGTAAGAAATTGCATGCCTCATATTTTTTTTGTTATTTTCAATTTCGTAAAAGTCAGATTTTTGGATTCGGAATGAGCCATCAGAGGAAAGGACTTACAGCCTATAAGTCAATTTATGGCCCATAGTTGGGGTCTCGTTAATAGCTTTTGTTAGTTTTTAATAAGGGGAAATTCAATTATTTCCATCAATCTAATTCAAAATTATGTCTTTTTGGGGATTGGAAAGGAACCTATATTAGCCTATAAGACCTAATTACCTTCATTATATACTCTTAAATTCTTTAAGACAAAAAAGGTCCTCAAGAACTCCCAAGAACAAAGGTGGTGTTTCCAAGTCTCTTCCCCAAGGCTTCATTTCTGATTCTCTCTACTTTTGCAGGTATATGAGTTGACTTATGGGTGTCCTTTCAACCATAGAGTTCCCTAATATGCATTTTATCTTTTCTATATGTTTCTTAATTCTAATGCATGCTTATGATGATTTCGTGATTCTTAAGTCACTATATGATATTCATAAAGTTCAATGATTACTTTGCTAAGTAAAAGAATACATATACGATTGAGGTATGATATTGATTCTATGATGGGTTTTACATGATTCAGGATGGGTGATTTCAATATTCCCTTTTAAAAGAATTGTTTAAAGATTTATGTGATTTATGATTGTTTCATGAATCAACTAAGCCCACCTTATTTTCAATGAAAGTTTCCTATTGAGCCTCAAATTTAAAGTTTACCTAAGATATATGTATAATGATTATTTCCCAAAACGATGTTAAGACAGATTAAAAAATGACCCCAAAAAGTGCTCGAAAATGTACCTTGGAAATGCCCATAATTTTAAATTCCATATATCTCAAAAATCATGCATGATATTGAAAATCTGACTTCTTATTCATGATCGGGGGGCAAAATTGAGTGGAAAATGGGTATAACCCCAATTTTAAAGAAACTATACCAAAACTTGATTTTTTCAAGTTTACGCAAAACAGTAGGGGTGAGCGTTGGCTCCGCGATGTGGAGCCATCGTGGAGCAATGTATGTTGTTGGCAGTTTTCTTATTTTGTGAGGCTTTGGGGTCTTGGGCCTAAGCCTTTCTATGCGTAAAAATACCAATACTTAGCCATTTTTCAACCTCATATCATCCAAGACATTCTCCAAAACACTTTTTCACGCTTAGCCAAATACGTCATTCAAAATCAAGTGTCCCAAACTCATTATATGTCATTCAAAATCAAGTGTCTCAAACTCATTCCAAATCTCAAGAAATCAATCAAGCTTCAACTTCTCATTTCAATCTTCATCAAGGAAATCTCCAAAGTTGAGGTACGTGGGTTTCAACAATAGGGTCCTTTCACCCATGGTGCCCAATCTTTCTTTTTATTTAAATTGCATGTTTTCAAGTTGATTTGTCTATGGGCACTTCTTACAAAAAATTTATTATAACCTATGTTGGGGTTTCATGAAATGTGGACTATTTAAGCATGTTTTGAGCTATGATCTATGACCCATTATGAGATTTGATGAGGGGTTACAATGTATCTTGTATGAGGGTGCTGCCAAGTGTTGGTGGGTTGATTTAATTATGTTTTCTTACATGATTTCACTCATGAATTGCATGATTGAACTAGCATTACACACCTACCAATTATTTGATAGAATATCCGATTATGGGTTCTTAAGTTACTGATGATCTATTGCATGATCTGTGGGTCAAGTGACTTTATGATGATGAAAGCAATATAGGTATATATTGAATTCATGAAAAGTATCTATAGTGTTGCAAGTTGATTACACCTTGTTGAGGGGGTGATATGCCTCAACCAATTTGATGGGGGGGGGGTGCTATGCCCATCTATTATGTTGAGGGGTATATACCTTGGCCACTTTGATGGGGGTGGGGGTGGGGGTGGCATACCCCTCTACCATGTTGAGAGGTATATACCTTGACCACTATGATGGGGGGTGACATGTCCATCTACCAATTGAGGGGTATATACCTCAATCACCTTCCTAGTGGCTGATATGCCTTGGGTTCAAAGTACTAGTTTGCTTGGTCTTTGATGATGGTCTATTCCTATGCATGTAATATGTTCTATACAAGCATGTCATACTTCAAGCATTGATCATGCATGCCATCTTGTCATTATACTATCCATTGCCTATGTTTATGCATTTTGACTATGTTTCCTATCTCTTGTTGCATTGCATCTTACATACTTAGTACATTCAAACATACTAATTCATACTCTATGCCTACATCATGTTACCATGAAAGAATTGGAGCTCCTTAGGATCATCCTCCCCGTGGCTAGTTCTGACATCTTTAAAGATAAGCTATTAGTGAGTCCTCAAAGTCCCGGGACATTAGCTATGCCACTCTTGCTTTTGTCAATTCTTAATGTTGAACACTTTACACTATAAAGGTGATCCTAGAAAGAGTCTTGGCCCCCGCACAAGTCTATATTTAGAGGTGTTGTTGGACAAGTGATGTAATTATTCTTTTAGATTTGACTCGTTATGATTTATGTTATAAAAGACTCAACTTAGTCCCTTTATTATTATTTATTCTCTCTTGTTGTTGTTTAATTGCTTTCACGACCAAGGAAGTGTAAATGATATGCTAAAAGGCTTGTTTGGGGTTTCTTCAAGTTTTTATTGGCCATGTCACATCTAGGCCCTAGGCTTAGGTCGTGATTAACTTGGTATCAATGCACTAGGTTGTTAATGGTCTACAACGTCTAACACACCGTATCAATTAGGGTCTTGTTCATGGTTGTGAAGTACACTACAACTATGAGTAAGAGGCTATAAGGCATTTTAGGAATTGTTCCCCCTATTCGTGATATATGTCGTGCTATAGAAGTTAAGGTAAGGCTTTTCCCTAAAGAACGTTCCTTGCTATGCTATATCATGCCTATCCCAAGAGAAAGAAGAGCTCGTACACCTGAAGAACAACTGGTTCATGAGGAGTTCCGAAATACTATTACCATGTTATCTCAAGCCATGGCTAATTAGATCAACCAAGGAGCTCAAGCCCCTCATGCTTATACTTCGACTTCTAGGGTGAGGGATTTCACAAGGATGAACCCACCGGAGTTCCATAGGTCTATGGTGGATAAGGACCCTCATGAATTTGTTGATGAGGTATACAAAGTGTTATCTATTATGGATGTTAAGTCAGAGGAGTAAGCAGAGTTGGTGGCCTACCTGCTCAAAGTGGTGGCCCAAATATGGTTTACTCAATGGAAGGAGGAGAAGAGGAACTATAATGTGATCCTTCGGAAGGAGTTTAAGGCGGCACTTATTAATCAGTTCTTCCCTCTTATGCTAAAGGAGGCCAAAATGATAGAATTCATAAATCTAAAGCAAAGGTCTATGAGTGTGAGGGAGTATGCCCTTAAGTTTAACCAACTCTAAATATGCTCCACAATTAGTGGCCGAGTCAAGGTCTAGGATGAAGAAGTTTGTGATAGGTGTGTCTGACTTGGTAAATGAAGAATGTCGTGCCACTATGTTGATAGGTGATATGGACTTGTCCCGCCTTATAACTTATGCCGAACAATTAGGGTGGGAAAAGTTGAGAAAGAGGAGAATGGGTGAGGCCAAAAGGGCCCATTTTGAAAGTAGGTTCCAAAGTCCCAAGGGTGGCCGATTTCATCAAGGTCAAAGTTCTTCCAATTCTGCTAATAGATGGTTTTCTAATGACAATCCAAGGATCCAAGATGGTGGTGGTGTGGTGCCTAATGCTATGTGCCCAAAATATGGTAGAGGCCATAATGGCCTATGTTTGAGGGATACTAATGCTTGTTATAGGTGTGGTGAAGTGAGTCATGAGGTGATGGATTGCCCTCTTAATCAACACAAAGGTAGAGATGGCCATCCATAAGGCTAAGGTGCAAATGCGGATTCTAGATGAAGAGGAGGTTAACAAGGTGGTACCGCAAGACACAATCGGTTCTATTCTCTTTACGGAAGGCAAGGGGCAGATAAGGTGCTCGGTGTCATCACTGGTATGTTAAAAGTCTTTGATTTTGATATGTATGCATTGATAGACCCGAGTGCCATTCTTTCTTTTGTTGTCAAAATTTTTCATGTTAAACCCAAATTAGTGTGTGAGCCATATGAGGTGTTTACTCCCATTGGTAGATCCATTGTTGCTAGAAGGGTCTATAGAAATTGTCCCATTTATATTTTTCATAAAATATTGCCTTGTGATTTTTGTTGAGTTTGATATGGTGGATTTTGATGTCATTTTTGGGATGGATTAGTTGCATGCATATTATGCCTCTATTGATTGTAGAACCTGTAGGGTCAAATTTTAATTCCCTAATGAACCCGTCCTTGAGTGGGAGAGTCATGATGTAGTAGTCAAGGGTGGGTTTATTTCTTGCAT
This sequence comes from Solanum virginianum, assembly GCA_000787875.1. Lineage (NCBI taxonomy): Eukaryota > Viridiplantae > Streptophyta > Magnoliopsida > Solanales > Solanaceae > Solanum > Solanum virginianum. The sequence continues at coordinate 70,944 of DF358205.1, forward strand.
TAAAGTCCAAAAGTTGATTTCTGAGGGGTGTCTCTATCATCTTGTGAGAGCTAGGGATGTTGAGTCCAAAGTCCTTCCCATAGTCAAAAGTTTATTTCTAAGGGGTATCTCTATTATCTTGTAAGGGTTGGGGATATTGACTCTAAAGTCCTTCCTATAAAGTCTGTCCCGGTGGTTAATCAGTTCCTAGATGTTATTCCTAGTTATCTTCTCAATTTTCCTCCTAAAAAGGAAATAGATTTTGGTATAGACCTCCTTCCAGATACTTAAGCTATTTCTATTCCCCTTACCATATGGCCTAGGCAGAGTTGAAGGCATTGAAGAAGAAGTTGAGGGATTTATTTGAGAAGGGTTTTATTAGGCCTAGCGAATCACCTTGGGGTGCACCGGTGTTGTTTGTAAAGAAGAAATATGGTTCGCTTAGGATGTGTATTGATTACCAATAACCTAATAGGGTTACCATAAAGAATAAGTATCCTCTACCAAGAATTGATGATCTCTTTGACCAATTTCGAGGGGCTAGTCATTTCTCTAAGATTGATCTTCAGTATGGGTATCACCAAGTAAAGGTAAGGAAGTGTAACATTCCCAAGATGACCTTTCGGACTAGGTATGAGTACTATGAGTTTATGGTTATGTCCTTCGGTTTGACTAATGCACCTGCTATCTTCGTGGATATTGTGAATAAGGTCTTTAAACCCTACCTTGATTTGTTTATGGTGGTATTTATTGATGATATCTTGATAAATTCCCATAGTGAGGAGGAACACGTGGATCACTTCAGGGTAGTATTGCAAATCTTGATGGAGGAGAAGTTGTATGCCAAATATGAAAGATGTGAGTTTTGGTTGAAAGAGGTTGCCTTTCTAGGTCTTGAGGGGTCGGGTGATAGTGTTAAGGTGGATCTTAAAAAGATGAAGGTTATTAAAAATTAGCCTAGATTTTTGAATCCATCGGACATTAGAAGTTTCTTGGGTTTGACGGATTACTACTGAAGGTTTTTTAGTGGTTTCTCTTCTATTGCTTCTCCCATGACTAAGTTGACCCAAAAGAAGGAAAAATTTGTGTGGACCGATGAGTGTCAAAAGAGTTTCCAAACTTTGAAGGATAAGCTTGTCTACGCTCCTATCTTATCTCTATCAGAAGGGTTGGAAGGGTTTGTTGTGTAATGTGATGCCTCAACAATTGGTTTGGGTGGTGTTTTGATGCAAAATGGTAAGGTGATAGCTGCCTCTAGACAACTTAAGGTACATGAAAAAAATTATCCAACCCATGACCTTGAATTGGCCATCGTAGTATTTGCTTTGATGATTTGGCATCATTACTTATATGGGTGAGGCCAAAAGGGCCCATTTTGAAAGTAGGTTCCAAAGTCCCAAGGGTGGCCGATTTCATCAAGGTCAAAGTTCTTCCAATTCTGCTAATAGATGGTTTTCTAATGACAATCCAAGGATCCAAGATGAAAAGGTCTTAACTTTGGACAAAGAAGAGGGTTGGAGCTCCTTACAGATTATGATATGAGTGTGCATTATCACCCCGGTAAGGATAATGTTGTGGCTGATATTTTGAGTGGGGTGTCTTTGGGCAGCCTAGTACATGTTGGTGATGGTGGCAAGGAGGTGGGTAGAGAGATCTATCAGTTGGCTAGATTAGGGGTTAGGTTGGAAGAGGTTGACAATGGTGGTGTAGTGGTGGTTAATGGTGCTAAATCAGGAGGTAAAGGCAAAGGAAGATCTTTACCCCGCCTTGTTAGAGTTGAAGGCCTTGGTGAGAGATGGTAAGGTGGAGGGTTTCTCCCAAAAGGGAGATGGTGCCCTTAGGTACCAAGGTAGGTTGTGTGTGCCTTGTATTGATGGCCTGAGAGAGAAGATTCTTGATGATGCTCATAATTCTTCCTATTCTATTCACTACGGTTCAATGTCATACCATAGGGTGGAATAAGGTTTTTTGCTAACTAACGACAGACTTTAGTTTATTTCTAGATCATGCCACTCCGAATAGCTCCCTACAAATGAGGCACTCTAGAACAATAGGTCTCTCAACTCCAACAAGGCGAAAGAGTATCTCATGCGAAGTTTAGAGCCACCTTCATGGTATTAGCCTAGGCATTGGCCAACTAAGACAATAAGGAGATAGTCGTACCTCCCTAGGTGCCTACCTCAACCACCATAGTCTGTGACTTCATGTTAATGAACTCGTTGGAATTTCATGGGTCAAAGGTAGATGAGGACCCTATGGAGTTTATTAAGATGCCTATCGGGGTTTGGTGGTGATGGGTCTGTGATTTGAGGACAAAGCTGAGTTGGTGGCTTACAAAATTAAGGGAGTCGCTAAGATTTAGTATGAGCAATGGGCCGATAAGAGAGGCCTAGGAGCGAGTCCCATTGGGTGGGAGGAATTCAAGTGTTCCTTCCTAGACCGGTTCATCCCCATTGAATTTAGGAAGGTGCAGGTCCAAGAATTCACCAACTTGAAGCAAGGGAGCATGAGTGTTAGGGAGTGTGCCCTCAAGTTCACCAAATTGTCCAAGTATGCTCTATTCATGGTCGCAGATACAAGGGCTCCTATGATAAAATTCATTTTGGGTGTCTCTAAGATGGTCTCCAAAGAATGCAAGATAGAGATGTTGGTCAAGGAGATGGATATTTCCCGCCTAGTGACATATATCGAACAAACTGAAAAGGGGAAGATCAAGGAAAAGGCATAGGAGTCGAAGTGGGATCATATAGATGGTGGGAACTACATTCACTAGGGGAGTGGTGGCTACAATTCCCAAGGTGTCTCAAGGAAAGCATCCAGCAACACTCCTCCTCCCCAGAAGGACAAACGGGTCGCCCAGAGCCCCAAAGTCCATACTGCCCCATGTGTGGAAGACCTCATAAGGGGGAATTCTTAGCTAGCTTAAATACTTGTTTTACTTAGGGAAAACCTGGCCACCATGGCAAGGATTGTAGAAGTGGAGGCACAAGACCCTACGGCTAGAGGGGTCAAGCTCAAGGTACCCATAGGGCCAATTAATTCTATGCCCTTCCAAGTCGTCAAGAGGTTGAGGAAACCCCAGATGTGGTCACTAGTATGTTAGAGCTTATGATTCTGATG
>DF358205.1:87534-129132 GCA_000787875.1 Solanum virginianum
CGGATCTCATCTCTGTCTAGCTAGTAAGTTTAAGCTAAGCAAGTAGGTGACTCACCTACTAGCTTCCTAAGTCCTACAAGCACCTTAATTATCTATTTTTGTTTAAGGTCATGATCCCCTTAATTTGACTTAAAACTTATTTACACTCGACCCTCTTCCGCGTTAGACACACATATCGCCCTACAAAATGAGATTCAAGCACTTTTAAAAGAAAATGCTCTAATTTGACCAAGACATATAATGTTTCATTTGCATGGTACTAATATTGTAAGATGTGGGGTGTTATAGCAAGGTCAATAAGGGGGTGCTCCAAGGAAAAACAGGTTCTACGCTCCCCAAGGAAGGCAAGGAGTAGATGAGGTGCTCGATGTTGTCACCAGTATATTAATGGTTTTTGATTATGATATGTATGCATTGATAGATCGGGGTGACACTCTTACTTTAATTAGTCTTTTTGTTGCCAATAAGCTTCATGTGTGTCTCGAGTTTTTGTGTGAACCTTATGAAGATTCTAGCCCCATTGGTAAGTCCATTATTGCTAAAAGAGTCTATAGAGATTGTCATGTGTCCTATGGCATAAAGTCTTGCCCTGTGATTTTGTTGAACTTGATATGATGGATTTTGATATTATTCTTGTGATAGATTGGTTACATGCATATCATGCTTCCATTAATTGTAGGATCAGTAAAGTTAGATTTTGATCCCCTAATGAACCTATCCTTGAGTGGGAAAGTTGTAATGTAGTGGTAAAGGGTAGATTCATTTGATGTCTTAAAGCCCAAAAGTTGATTTCTAAGGGTTGTGGATACTATCTTATAAGGGTTAGTGATATTGAGTCTAAAGTCCTTCCTATTGAGTCTATTTCGATGATCAATGAGTTTCTTGATGTCTTTCCCAATGAGCTCTCTGGTGTTCCTCTTGAAAGGGAAATAGACTATGGTATAGAACTCCTTCTCGATAGACAACCTATTTCCTTTCCCCCTTACCATATGGCTCCAATGGAGTTGAAGGAGTTAAAGGATTAATTGAGGGATTTGTTGGAGAAGGGTTTCATAAGGCCTAGCAAGTCACATTGGGGTGCACCGGTGTTATTTGTGAGGAAAAGGGATGGTCCCCTTAGAATTTGCATTGATTTCCAACAACTTAATAGAGTCACCATAAAGAACAAGTATGGTGTTGTTTGTAAAAAAAAGGATGGTTTCCTTAGAATATACATTGATTACCAGTAACTTAATAGGGTTACCATAAAGAACAAGTACACTCTACCAAGGATTGATGACCTTTTTGATCAACTACAATGAGCTAATCACTTTTCTAAGATTAATCTTCAGTCCAGATACAACCAAGTAAAGGTGAGGGAGTATTTTGAAGATGGCCTTTCGGACAAAGGGGCTAGTACTATTCTAAGATTGATCTTCAGTCCGAATACCACCAAGTGAAGGTAAGGGAGTGTAATATTCCCAAGACAGCTTTTCAGACTAGGTATAGGTACTTTGAATTTGTGGTAATATCTTTTGGTTTGACTAATGCATTGGCTATATTTATGGATCTCATGAATTGTATGTCTTTTGGGTTGACTAATGCACTGGCTATATTTATAGATCTTATGAATAAGTTCTTCAAACCGTATCTTGATATGTTTGTAGTGCTCTTTATTGATGATATATTCATTTATTCCCGGGGTGAACAGGAGCATAAGAATCACTTAAGGGTGGTGTTCCAAATCTTGAGAGATGAGAGGTTGTTTGTGAAATATGAGAAGTGTGAATTTTGGTTGAAAGAGGTTTCTTTTCTAGGGTATGTGGTGTCAGGTGATGGCATTAAGGTGGATCCTAAGAAGATGAAGGTTATAAGAAATTGGCCTAGACCCTTGTCTCCGACGGATATTAGGAGTTTCTTGGGATTGGTGAGTTACTACCGAAGGTTTATAAATGGTTTCTCTTCTATTGCTAACCCTTTGACAAAGTTGACCTGAAAGAAGGCAAAATTTGTTTGAATCGATGAATGTGAAAAGAGTTTTAAAAATTTGAAAGACAAGCTTATCTTCGCTCCTATCTTGGCTCTACCGGAAGGGTTAGAAGGGTTTCTAGTTTGTTGTGATGCCTCAAGATTATGTACGCCTCTAGGCAACTTAAGGTGAATTAGCAAAATTATCCCACCCATGATTTTGAATTGGCAGTTGTGGTATTTGCTTTGAAAATTTTGCGTCCCTACTTGTATAGGGTTCATGTTGATGTGTATACCAACCACAAGAGTTTCCAATATGTGGTCACACAAAAAGATCTTAACTTGAGATAAAGAAGGTGGTTAGAGCTCCATAAAGATTATGACATGAGAGTACGCTATCATTCCAACAAAGATAATGTCATGGTTGATGCCCTAAGTAGAGTGTCCATGGATAGCCTAGCTCATGTTGATATTGGTGGCAAGGAGGTAGTTAGAGAAGTTCACTAGTTGGCTAGGTTGGGGTTTAGGTTGGATGAAGTTGAAAATGATGGTGTAGTGGTTGTTGATGGTTCTAAATCTTCTTTGATTGAGGAAGTCAAGTCAAAACAAGACCTTGACCATGCGTTGCTAGAGTTGAAGCATTGTGAAGGATTGTAAAGTGAAGGTTTTCTCCCAAGGAGGAGATGGTGCCCTTAGGTACCAAGGTAGGTTATGTGTGCCTAATGTTGACGACTTGAGAGAGCTAATTTTGAAGGAGGCCTATAATTCATCATATTCTATTCACCCTAGTTCCACAAAGATGTATAGAGACTTGAGGGAGGTGTATTGGTGGGGTGGTATGAGGAGAGATGCTGCCAAGTTCGTATTCAGTCGTCACAATTGTTAACAAATGAAAGCAGCCGGGTGGCCTAGCACAAGACATAGAAATTCCTACTTGGAAGTGGGAAGAAGTCAACATAGATTTTATGGTTGGGTTGCCTAAGACTAGGAAACACTTTGATTCTATTTGGGTTATTCTTGATATGATGACAAAGTCGGCTCACTTTCTACCTGTCAAAACCACCTATGGTGCCGAGGGTTATGCCAAGTTATATATTCATGAGTTGGTTAGATTGCATGGGGTACCCTTGTCTACCATTTAGGATCGTGGTGCTCAATTCACTTCTCATTTTGAGATCCTTCCAAAAGGGTCTTGGTATAAAGGTCAAGATTAGCACAACTTTTCATCCTCAAATGGATTGCCAAGCCGAGAGGACTATCCAAACTCTTGAGGATATGCTTAAGAGCTTGAGTTTTAGAGTTTAAGGGTAGTTGGGATGAACATCTTTCACTTATTGAGTTTTCTTACAACAGTAGCTATCACTCTAGCATTGGAATGGCTCCTTTTGAACCTTAATAAGGTACGCATTGTAGATCTCTAGTTGGGTGGTTTGATGTTGGGGAGATGGCATTTCTAGGTCTGGGTTTTGTTATGGAAGATTTGAAAAAGGTTAGGTTGATAAGGGAGAGGTTGAAGATGGCCCATAGTAGACAAAAGTCCTACTCTAATGTGAGAAGAAGAGATCTTGAGTTTAACGTTGGTGATTGAGTTTACTTAAAAGTCTCACCCATGAAGGGTGTGGTTCGGTTTGGCAGGAAAGGAAAATGGAACCCAAGGTTTGTGGGGCCTTATAGAGTTTTGAGGAAGGTTGGTAAGGTTGAATATGAGTTGGAGTTGCCTATGAAGATGAGTATGGTTCATCTGGTCTTTATGTGTCCAAGTTGAGGAAATGTATGGTTGACCTAAGTGTTGTAGTGCCCTTAGAGGTTGTGGGTGTTATGGAAGATAATTTGACCTATGAGCAGGTCTCGGTGAAGATATTGGATAGATAAGTGAGAGGTTGAAAATATAGATGTAGCATCCATCAAGGTCCTTTGGAGGAATCAACAATTTAAAAATGCCATATGGGAAGCCAAGGCGGACATAAAAAAATGATACCCATATCTCTTCCACCCTACTCAAGCCAAAGGTAATAACTTAAGTCCCATCTATGATTTCAAGTCTTAAGATTTAGTCCTTATGTCATTCTGCATACATTCATGTTTATGGTAACAAGTTTATGGTGATTTTTGACATTCATGTTGTGGTTTTTTGAAAATGATGTTTAAGTGAATTTGTTGCAATTATGTCAGGCTAAAATCTTCATAATACTTCTCTTACTCATATTTTTTTAACATACGGGGATGAATGTTCCCAAGCGGTAGATATTGAAAAATCTCTCATATGCTTCGCAATGCCAAATAATCATCATTTTCATATATTTTGAGAATTCGACTTCCTATTCTTGATCAAGGGCAAAATTGAGTGGGAAATGAGTATAACACGAATTTTAGAAGACCCATAGCAAAAAATAATTTTTGCAAATTTTTTATTTTCAGTCTCTGTCTGCGTCCAGGCCGCGAAGCGCCTGGGTACGAATAAGTGTTGTCTGAACTCCGTGTCGGGCCTGTGTCGCACTTGGGGCGCAGACCAGCGTAAAATTTTCCTTGGTTTTCTTATTTCATCCAAGGGTATTAGGATCATAGCCCCATGCCCATCTAAATGTGAAATCTCCCATACTTAGCAATTTTTCAACTTTGTAACTCAAAATACCCTCTCTAAAACTTCTTCAAGAATCTATCAAATCTCTCATTCAAATTCAAGGATTTCAAGATAAATTTTAGAACTAAAGAATCTATCCCAAGCTTCATGTCTCCTTCAAGTTCATCTAAAGGGATTTAATTAAGGTAAGTAGGTCTTCAACCATAGGTCCTTTCACCCATGGACCCCAACCTTCTCTTTTTATGAAGTGATTTTATAATGATTAATGGCTTTCAAGCATGTATTCAATTCATGAAAAGTATCCATGATTTTACTGGTAACAAGTTGAGCCATTTTCAAGATTTTTACCTCTTGTGAGCCATTACATGTTAAAGATAGGGTTCAGGTATGATTATTATCTGCTCTCATGTTCAAGTTAGGCACACTTGTAGAGATCAAGCAATGTTTAAGAGTTACTCATCTCATGTTATCATGTTTCTTACAAGGTATTAAGGTTATGATTATTTCAAGTATTCTATGGGATTAGACTTAGCACCGATTGAGGCTTAAGATGGGGACTCGACTCAAGGGGTCTATATATAAAGTCTTTAGTCTCTAAACTATGTGCCACCATAGGATTATTTATTTCCCTTGCTATACTAGTGAATCCATCTAGGTCACGACTCAAGGGGTCTATATATAAAGTCTTTAGTCTCTAAACTATGTGCCACCATAGGATTATTTATTACCCTTGCTATACTAGTGAATCCATCTAGTTCATGGAATCATGTTTCGTTTGCCTCAGCAAGTAGACCACACTTCGTCGGGGGGTGTCATGACCGATCACCTGAACCAAGGGGGTGTCATGTCTTGGAGTCCAAGTTATAGCTGCTTGGTCTATGTCGGTTGAGGTATCTTCCCACATATGTATGATATATTATGCTAGTTGAAAGTTTTACAAGCATGTTTTACTACAAGCATTGATCATGCATGTCGTATTGATATATTATGCATTTTGAATAAATTGGCTTATGTCTTTGTTGCATTGTATCCCGCATACTGAGTACATTCAAATGTACTAACGCATACTCTATGCCTACATGATATCACCATGTAGTGACCAGAGCTCCTTTTGATCATCCTTCTCCATGTGGTTAGATTGGTATTTCGAAGAAAGCTTTGGTGAGTCCTCAACTCCGAGGACAATATCTAAGTTACTATTGCTATGTTGAGACTTCTTTATGTTGGACACTTGTTATCATGAGGGTTAGCTTGGGATGTGTCTCGGCCCCTACTCCATTCTAAGTTAGAGGTTCTGTTGGATATTATGTTTTGCATATGCTATGAACTTGACCATTTTCATGCTTTTACAATTATCAAAGACTTCCCTTAGTCCCATTTTCCTTTTTTATTAATTGACTCTTCTTATTGCTTCATTTTTCTTCCACAACCAAGTATGTGTGCATATAACAATCGGGAGGCTTGTTTGGGTTATCTTCAGACTTCTTATTCGTTATGTCACGTCAGGCCCTAGGCTTGGGTCGTGACAGATTTATCCAGTTTTACCTTGTTAGTTCTTCATGGTTCCCACAACCCTAGTTTTGAATTTAGCTACTCATGATTTGTGTAGATGTAAGACATATAAATTGGATAACATAATAGAGCACTTAGATAATTGAATTAAGAACAAGTAAATCCAAGCTTCAAAGAGAATCACAAGATAAAGATTAAATCAAAGTATAAATGTTTTTCAAAACTCTCCAATGTTATCTATACTAAATCTCACTATTTTTTTCTCTCTAACTGTCTAGCTCTTTGTGTGCTATATGAAAAATAACCTAAAAGATCTACTTGTAGTATATAAAATACAAATCCTAAACAAAACAAGATAGCTAGGTTCGCACGCCTCATAAATAGGTTTACAGGCCGTATTGCATTCTAAGGCCCGTAGTCGAGGCCTCGTAAAGTGTTATTGGAAAACTAGGCTTCAGATCTATGATACCCCTCTATGACTCATAAAGTGGTTTACGTCTCATAGTGGGGTTTCACCTAATGAATTTTCTAAATGTCCCTTATCTCTAATCCTCAGGGCATGAACCATGTTCTACGACTCATAAAGCAATCCACGATCTATCTGCATATTCGCGAACAACTTCAGAAAGTCAGCCCCTCACTGGAATTATCCATGAAACTCATTTCACGGCCCATAGAGTGAACTAAGGCCCTTAAAAGGTCTCGTACTGCATCAAAATCAACAATTTCTGCACTTTCTTTCAAAAATCAAGGCCAATCCTAGAATCCTGCAAATAAAACACAAAAACACATCAAACCAACTAACATCGCATTGAGAGCACATAAAATTCCAAGTTTTAAGCATCAAAAGTGTTGTATTTTGATAGCACATCAACACCCTCAACTTAAAATTGTTGCTTGTCCTACCCGTCTAACTCAATATATATAAGCAATATAGTAACATACAGACCTCAACCCAATGGGTTATATCATACCAAACTCAAACTCAGATACCCACACCATTTTATCCAGATAGAACCAAATAGACATCTAGCAAATCAATACATACTAGTGCATGCGACCACACAACTATGACAAGTGAGGTACTATCAAATATCTATAATCACTGAATAAGTCTAATGCTAACAATATAATGCAAGTTCCCTCACAGAAAGTTGTCCTATATCTTATTCTCAATGATGTTTTCATATATAGCCTAGGAACTATGCAAAATCACTCACTCTCACAAAAGATATTCATACATCATGCCTAATACCATAGGCTTGCCTCTATACTGATGATTAAAACCTTCGACCACCTAGACTAGGATCACTTTAGATCTTTATATACTTGTAACATAGGCTAAGGGGGCTTTGGAATGGTATTTTGGGAACATAGAGACTAAAAGCCCTCCTTGACAATGCATTTTCCTACACTTTTAGCCCACCAACACTATTACTTTTTATCTTGTTCTCCCTTTCTCCTATTTCAAGCTTTTCTGGGTGCTTTCTTTTAATTTTTCAGCTTTTTTCCTTGCTTTTAGAATTCATTTTTCCTTTTTCAAATCATAACTAAGGCATCACTCATTTTTCTTCCACCTAGTACTTGATTTTTCTTCTTTTCTCCATATTATTAACTCTCCCCTTATTTTTATGTTTTACCCTTACACCAGCCACCCTCAATTTAGGCTTTTGGCTTGAGTTAAGGTGCACAATATTTGTCCTCAAAACTAGAGCCACTTTTAGAAGCCACCGTCAACTTAGGCTTTTTGCATCAGTTAAGGTGCACAATGTTTAAGGAAGGACCAGCACCAATTTCAGGATTTTACAACTAATAAGGCTAGGGTAATTAGGTATTTGCAAAGAATAGGTACATGTCAGGCTTAAACATTAGGATCAAAGGATACACTTCAATTTTAGTTTGTTATTTAGGCTAATTGGGCTTTTAAGAACAACGGGCTAAGATCCTTTCCTAATCCAATTAATCTATAGTCTAACTTAGAGTAATAAGGCAAGTTTTGAATTAGCACACCACATATAACTTTAGCAATTTTAAGCTCATAGTCACATGGCACTTATTACATTATCAACAAAAGACTCTCCGATCATGCTTTTTATTTCAATTTATCCTCACTTATGAAATCAAGCATTGTCAATACACTTAAACATGCATGGTTTCTATTTAAACTAACTAATCAAAATTTTGGTAGGTATCATTTTTCAAACAAAACTTAAAAACATGCTATTTGCCACAAATATTAGTATTATATGCTACAAATACTACCTAAACATCCTAAATGTGTCGGTTCAACAAAAAATAAATATTCATGAGGAAAAAGAACACAGGCAAGAAAACCCCAAGATAAAAAATTTGGGATAATTATGGACCCAAGCTATTCTGACTTCACTGAGGCCCATAGCTACCCATACCCCATTGAAAAAGAGGTGCATTATCCCCAATGCACAAAATCAAACCAAAATAAAGCATAAGGGGTCAAAAATATACTTGGGCACCTAAGCGCTAGTGTGTGACTAAGTCTTACCACTCTTGCCTATAGGGTGGCCTTCTCATAGTGGTCCACTGTCTGGAAGGGCCAGCATCCCTCAGCAGCTCTAGCTTACAAACTCGTCGTATCTCTGTCTCCTATCTCGACTCCCTCAAGGCAAGCTTGAGCTCCTCTTTTATTAGCCACACATGAAATCGTATGGCACCAGGATCATCATCTGGGAAGGGCCTCTTTTCGTGAGAAGGCTAGATAGTCTTATCAGGAGTAAAACGATCTACTACCGGCACCTGGGGCATGGTCTCTGGTAGTGTCACCAGTGCTGCCAGTGCTACTGTCATATAAGCCTAGATCCGTTGGAACTCTGTTTGGATGATTGTCAAGTTTTTGGACTGGGTCATGCTTAGCCTCTGTTGTACCTTCGCCTCGAAGGCGTCAATGCGGGCATCCACAATGGAAAGACGGTCCTAACTAGTGGTGAGCACTTATGCCTGTATACGAGCCTCCAAGTCTGAAATTGCCTAGCGGACCAATGGCCTTATCTTCTGAACTAGCAGAGTTAACTGTAACTCAGCATGTGATAACCTCTGCGCCATAGCCTATATAGATATGATAGACATGTAAACCATGCTTGCAGGTGTAGCCTATCTCTCTCTTTATCTGCCTCAGACTATGGGAGCCTATCCTTAAGAGAAGCAGTAGTGGTGGTGATTATGGTGTGTAGAACCTCAGGCGGTGGCGCTGGCGCGAACATCTATAGTATAGGAGCAGTCTGGTGCTATGCTCACTGAAGTGCCACCGAATTCTCCTCAGCCTTGATCAGGCTAGTATCTAAAGTGTGTTGGGCCTTGATCAGCGAGTCCAATTGGTGTACTCTCTACCCTTGACTCTGAATAGAAATTGTATGTCAAGCATGGAAAAGGGGTGGAGGTAGGCCTCTTTAAGGTGGCCTCGTGAATTTGCTCAGGAATGAGATAGGCCAAATAAATCTCACAACCAGCTAAGATACAAGAAACTAGTATTGCACGCTCTAGCATCAAGGTATTATAAATAAGTGTGGGCAGGATGGTTGATTTGACAATTGCCCACCAAAACTTTGCAAGAAAATTGAGTGAAACCTTGACAATAGGCTCTGAGTGAGTGGTGACCCATGCAGGTTTTGGAAACTGCTCAGTAATATAACCAACCACCCATCTCATCAAGTTGGCTCTGCGCTCTGGATCTCTCATCACCATCAGGTTACTCATCTGCCCCAATCTATTGTCGAACTCAACTTAAGATCCAGGCCAGGGAACTCTGGCCCAAATAACATGCGATGGATAGTGGTCTCCAAAATATCCACTCACTAGCTCCTCACTTTGGTTTCCATCGGTCTGGGCTGAGCTCAGGGCTTTTTCCTCTTTGGAAGTGTATTATTAATAGTGGCTGCATATGATGCATAGAACTCCCTCACCATGATCGAGGAGTATCGCCCAAGTGATTGGGTCAGCTAGTGGGGCCTATATCTGATCATCGTGTCCTAGAGACTGGGACACTATTGAGTCTGTCTGGAATGACTCGGGGCTCCTCATAGATAAAGTGTGTTTGCATTCCTCGCTCTGTATTCTACACTTTGTCAAAATAAATATCTCACATGTCCTTAACACACCACCTACTAGTAAGAGCATCTGATGGAGATGGTGATGATTGAGGTACTATGGAGGACTCCATCTCTGATCTATCATCGGAGCCTGACTCAAAGCTAAACTCCTCTCTGGATGGAATCATCTGAATATAGTTACTCCTAACGTCATCACCATCATCAGGCTGGGGAGTACGGACGAAAAAAGCTTGAGTTTGGCCAACTCTGGCAGTAACTCTAGTTTGAGGTCTAGTAGCCTCGAGGTCCAGATAGACACCAAGGTCCTCTAGTGAACCACTCAGTGTATGGGTTTGCTCATCCTCCAAAGGCTTATCTCTAAGCCTCCTCTTTAAGTCCCTAATCTTGTCACGCTTTGCTTTTGGGACCATAGTACGTCAAATATGAGCATTTAAGCACTTACATTAGTCCTATAGATCAAAAGATGAAATGAAAAAATAGTTTGGACTTAGATGCAGAATGGTCTACGAAAGCACTTTTACAGGCCATAATGGAAACTACATACCATAAAAGGCTCTTATAAAGCAGTAGTCAGAAAAAATTTGATCCACTGGAAATGTCTATGGCACTAGGTATGACTCATAGAATATTCTACGAGTCATAGACTGAGTCTTAGAGAATTTTAGGGTCTGTTTTTATTTTAGGATAGGATATACGTGACCTTTCTATGAGCTGTAAAGTGATCTATGAGTCATTGAATATCTCATTTGATGTGTACTCGAAAACTTCATATTTCTAGAATCTTGTATGAGGGGAAATCATAACTTGTGGAATGTTCCGCGGGTCGTAGAAACTACTCGTAGAACAGAAAACTCAGTCACTTAGTTTTATAAGTCCATAATAACATACCCAATACATAGGGACGGCAGTGGTGTGGGGCTAGGCGAGTTATTATATTTGTAGGGTAGTGCGGGTTAACAATTTTTTGGGGAAGGGCGAGACTTGGTGGGTACAGATTCTTTTAGAAAAAAACAACATGTGGGGCGGGGCAGGTGCGGGTTAGGGTTACTTTTTTAAATCCCGACTCCCTTACAACATATAATGTTTAGTATCAATTGTATTGGAATTACAATGTATTGGTATTACAATGTTTTCCATTTAATATGAATTGTATTAGAAGTACAATGAATTACAACATACAATGTTTTACAATGTTTTCTGTTTAGTATGAATTGTATTGGAATTACAATGAATTACAACATACAATGTTTTCTGTTGTTATTTGCTGCAGACATCTTGGGATTACAACATTAGTAATACTAATTTAGTATTAATTATATATATAAAATTTTGTAGAACTCTATGTGAGTCAACAGTACAAGTGACAAAATGTTTAAATATTTTGCTGGGTGGGGTAGGTTAAAAATGAAAAAATCCATTATGCAGGGCAGGGCAGGCCTGTTTAAAAAATTTGCGGGTTGAGCTCAAGCCTTGCACCCATCCCTGCAGCTGGCCAATTGCTATCCCTACCAATATGCCTTTTCAACCTTAATTGACAACATCAAAGCAACACACACACCCACATGATTTTCACACAACAACAAATAAAAATTAATTAGACATGCTTCCCCAACCCTTCCAACCTCATATGAATGATGTATCATCAAAATTATGCACTTATGCCATCATACACTGAATATCACATATATGATCAAATTAATTACATAGTGAATGATTCATGCGCACCAAAACACATCATTCAAACATAGGAAAAGGCAATTATACCTAATTCTGGTTCTATACACATATTCAAACATGGGCAACCATAATTTAATTTCCACAATGACTATTTTAATGTAAGGGTGCGTGTCTACAACAACTATAACCGACATAATTTTCAATTTAACCTTATAAATATAGGCAAATTAATGTTATTGAATTCACCAAAAATTGCCAATTTTTGTGATTAGATCGTAGAAGATGAAGGAGGTGATGAGTCACTAAACCTTAGGTCGCCGAATAACTCACTGGATAATGGAGGGCCAATCGTCCTTAGAAGTTTGGGTTATGGCATGGTTCGGGATAGTTTGTAATTTAATGATCAATTACAGTCAAAATAATTTGACCTAGATATTTATACTTTCACTAGGTCAACTGAATCCTGTGGGCCTGGACTCTATGAAACCTTGATTACGGACCGTAGAGTATTTTATGACTCATGAATTATGGTTTCGTAGAACATCCAGATGCTAGTTTTCAGGATTGGATTTCATAGACCAGTCTACGAGTCATAAAGTGAAGTATGACTCCCAGAGTTGGTCATAAAGACACCAATACTTAGTGAAAAGTTCAAAAACTTACATGAGGTCCACAAGCCCCATTCACGACTTTAGTTTTGTCTATGGATCATAAATTTAGCTCGTGGAATTGAGTGCATAATTTTTTGCTCATTGAAAATGTCTACGAGATTGTGTGTGTGTCATCAAGTGATTTACAACACCTAGAACCAGTCATAGAGGCACTTCCTGATGCCCTTCTCAGGCAACAGTGGCTGACTTTGCCATGTACCTACACAGTCTTCATAGAACACACTGTTACCCTATATGCAACCAGCCCAATATAAAAAATTACAAAAAAAACAAGAAAATAAACTTCCTGTAAGTCAAAAAAACTTAAAATAAAGCTATAACTAAAACTATTACATCAAAAGCATTGGGCTGCCTCCCAAACCTAATTTATTATCGTGGCACGACTTGGACAAATTAGTTATTTAGACTTTACCAATTGCCCAAACTTCATTCTTCAAATCATCTAGCCTCTTCATAGACTGACAGATATTGAAGACAACCTTTTTATTGCTCAATTTGAACCTGAGTTGACCTGCTTCCAAGATGATTAAGACGTCAAAGTCAACTTTACAAGATGATTAAGACATCAAAGTCAACTTCACAATCTAGGATCACAAAGCCTGTGAAAAATATGAACTTGTCAACTTTGACCAGCACATCATAGAGTATCCTCACAGGCTTCTTCACCATGCGATCAACTATTAACAACCGCATGCTCATCGGAGTACATGCTCCCAATCTTAGCTTTTTAAAGACTGCAAAGGGCATTAGGTTAATGCGAACATCTAGATCATATAATGCCCTTGCAAGCTCCACATCTCTAATGGTGCTAGACATGGTAAAAGCACCAGAATCTTCTCATTATCAGACAAAAGACCTCGTAGAAGTTGCACTATAATGCTAAAGCTTTAGGGAGAGTTTTTAACACATAGTGCACTTCTTTGCAACTAGGTCATTCATATGCTTTGCATAACTTGAAATCTACTCTAATGCCTAAATGAAAGGGATGCTGATGGAGAGTTATTTCAGCATGGAGAGAAAGAGCTTGAAATTGCCTTCCTCCTCCCTCCTTTTTATTCTTTGGGGAAAGAGAGGAGGAGGCTTAGAAATGGGCTTCAACTTCTGTGGCGTATCAGTAGCTTTACTCAACCCATCCTTACGATGATCATCTCTGGTATCTACATCTTTGGCTATAGTTGTCTCCCTTCGAACATCAACCTCATCAAATGGTATGGGAGGATCAATAGTGCTCTTTCCACCATGAGTAGTAACCTTCATGCACTGCCCTTCATTCTCAGGGTTCCAAACTATGTTGCGAGGAAGTGTACCCCTCTAATACTAATTTAGTTGAG
Source organism: Solanum virginianum (assembly GCA_000787875.1). Lineage (NCBI taxonomy): Eukaryota > Viridiplantae > Streptophyta > Magnoliopsida > Solanales > Solanaceae > Solanum > Solanum virginianum. The sequence goes on from DF358205.1 coordinate 101,336, forward strand.
TCAACACCTCATGACACTATTGTTTAGGCTATTTGATAGCAGTAGAATGAGACTTGATTTTCTAGTTAATATTGGAGATTTTAGATTTTATTCCCCTCAGAGTGTCATCCTGTTTCTCAGCTTTCTTCAATAGTCGATCAAATGTCTCTTCAATTCTTGAGCTACTCGCACATGCATCATGATTATGTGGTCTCACATAGTGACAATTTTTATAACAATCTCTACAACCCCAATCTGCATATCCTTTCTAGCCCCTATTCTGATCATAATATCCTTCGTAGTTGTTCCTAAAAGCTCCATCTCTGTTGAAGTTCTGACCTTTTTTTCCTTGACCTTGACGCCAATGATCCTGATTGGACCTTGGGGTGTTAGTTCAACAATCCCCCATCTAATCAGTAATAAAAAATATGTCCTCCTTATAATAAGGATCATCATACATGGGTGCACATGGATGTTGATGAACCACTGCATTGACTCTCTCCTGGTTCTGCATCATCATCACCTCTATGCCTATGCGTATTCGGGCAAGCTTTTGCATAATTTCTTCATTTATCTTAGCTTGTTCTGAATCAACATTGACATCATATAAACTTTTGGTAGATGCTCTGTCCCTTTATACCTATGCACGATTTGTCTTGACCACTTTGTCCATCCTTTCTGTGATCCTTGGAAATGGTTAATCTAAGAACATGACCCCTATGATAGTATCAACACAAGCCTGACTGTTCTCATCAAGGGCCCTATAGAAGATTTCCAGGCATCATCAACTATCTTATTGTCTGGGACACTCCCAAGCACTTAGTAAACTGCTCCCATGTTGTACTGATCGAATCACTAGGAAGTTGCTCAAAGTTGTTCACTTGATCTTTCAACTTGAGCTTCTTTGACCTCGGGAAGTACCTCTCCAAAAAGACCTTTTGCAATTTAGCCCAACTAGTGATCAAACTCTGTGAGAGCTCACATAACCATAATGTTGCATTTCCTGTAATAGACAATTGAAGAGACAAAGTCCCACAACATTAATAGACATATTATATATTCACATCACACTCTTGCAGACAAATGCAATATTTGTAGATGGCTATAAGGATCCTCCGATGATAAGCCCACAAATAGCCCATATTTCTGCAGCATCTGAACCAATCCCCTCGAAACTATGAACTTTGTGTTAGCTTGTAATAGTGGCAACATAATAGCTCCACTCACCTCAATAGATATAGAATTCAACCTACATTGATTCCACTAATAAGTATTGGCAGTAAAATTCTATGGCTATGGAGCAATATCCTCAAGAGGAGGTGGGTTGTCATAGTCAGCATTCTCATTATCATTCCTATTTAGAGTTGCATTGGCCGCGATGTTAGCATTATCTTGGGCCATTCTTCTCAGGTTCTATGGATCTCTATGTCAAATAGAGTTAATGGTCTACCTTGACTTAATGTGTTGGACATACACTACACTTACACCCTGAAAAAGAACAAAAACAACAAAAAACATAAAATGAGGGGAAAAAAGGATTAATACCCAAATCACTTGAATTAACTAAATATAGACGTATTCCCTTGCAATGGCATGAAAATCTTGATGTCACCCATGTTACACCACTTGTTTCAGGATAAAGTGATCAATCTCAAGAAATAGAACCTAACCAATGTTGGGGTCGAACCCAAAGGAATACGTAGACATAGGAAATTCAATTAATGCAATTTAGCGCAATTCTTAATAGAAAAGTAAACCTAATTAACATAAGATTTAAAGCAATATGGAGAGAAACTAGGGTATTGTATTCCCCACGAGTCCCAAAATTAGTATCACCGAATAACCTAATTCTTTTCTAGTGCATAGCATATAGGATGGTAAGTTAAGTTCACCAAACCCTTTGGTCCAGGCGAAAGGGAAATTTTACTTTGTAACTTGGCCTATCTCCGTAGTGTGCATTACAAACCCTTACCTATTAGTCCCAGTACAACCTCTTCTTAGCCCAGTTCGGTTGATTAGATGAGAACACATCCATCAAATCATGTTAATTAATCTCCTTTCCTATTCATTACTATCTTGGTCCAGTCAATAACACTAGGCGGGTTCTGATGTTGGCCATGATCTGAAAACATGCAAAACAAAGAAAGTAAATTAATACATGAATTCATACTTTCCAAGAATTATGACTTATTAGTTTTACCTTGTTAGTTCTTCATGGTTCCCACAACCCTAGTTGTGAATTCAGCTACTCATCATTTGTGTAGATGCAAGACTTATGAATTGCAACAATATAATAGAGCATTTACACAATTGAATTAAGAACAAGAAAATCCAAGATTGAATTAGAATCACTAGATTAAAGATTAAATCAAAGTACAAGTATTTCTCAAAACTCTCCAATGTTATCTCTACTCAATCTCTCTATTTTTTTCTCTCTAATTGTCAAGCTCTCTATGTGTTATATGAAAAATAACCTAAAAAACCTACTTATAGTATTTAAATACAAGTCCTAAACAAAATTGGATAGCTGGGTTGGCACGCCTCATGAATTGGTTTACAGGCCATATTGTATTCCACGTCCTGTAGTCGGGGTCTCATTAAGTATTGTTGGAAAACTCAGCTTCAGATCAATGATACCCCTCTACGACCCATAAAGTGGTTTACAGGCTATAGTATGGTTTTGTCTGATGAATCTTCAAAAAGTCCCTTATCTCTAATCCTCATGGCACAAGCCATGTCATATGACTCGTAAAGCAATCCGTGATCCATCTGCATGTTCGTAGAATAACTTTTGAAAATCAGCCCAGTCAAAACCCTAGCCTAGGGCCTAGACGTGACACAATGCAAGGGGAACCCAAAGGGACCCCAAGCAAGCCTATTAGCACATCATTACACATCCTTGGTTGCGAAAGCTATAAAATAGCAATAAGAAAAGAAATAGGGATAACAAGGGCTAAGGGACATCATTCATATCATAATAACAAAAGCCAAGAGAGAGTCAAGCTTATAACATTACACATGACATGTTCAACAACATTTCTACTACATAGATAAGAGCGAGGGCCAAGACAAGCAATCAGGCTCACTCTCATAGTCAACATCAATATAAAAGAAAGGTCATTTTAGAACATAGCATGATATCATAAGCAACGTCCATGGAATGGAGGACTCACCAACAAGCTTGAGAGAAGTCGTACTAGCAGCGTGGAGGTAGATGATCATGTTGGGCACCAGTTCCTACATGGTGACATTATGTAGGTATAGCGTATACGCTAGTATGTTTAAATGTACTAAGTATGTAGGATGCAATGCAATAAGAGAAAGGCAACATAGTGAACATGCATAAGCATAAACAATGAATAACATAATAACAATATGGCATATTTGAATGATGCTTGAAGTAAAACATGCTTAAAATCCAAATCAACTTGTATAAATCATAATAGATAAGTGTGGGAAGAGACCTCAACCGTCATAGAATAAGACCAAGCGAGCTACAACTTAGAATCCCGATAATTACCCCTTAGCGCTAAAGAGGTGGTCCACTTGCTAAGGTAAAACATACTCCACCTTATGGGGTCCCGCCCCATTTCGTATGAAGTAACCCTCCTTATGGGGTCCCACCCCATTTCGGAAAATATTTATGACCATATCTCACCTTACGGGGTTTCGCCCCTTTTAGAATTAAGTGACTTTCCTTACGGGGTCCTTCCTCATTTCGAAAACGAATTTAAGAGAAAGTGTACTAAATGCATCCACTAGGATTGCAAGGGTATAACATAGTACTATGGTGGCACATAATTCAAGAAAAGAGAGCAAACCCTCCATCCATTGGTGATAAGTATAATCCCACAGAATATATAAGGTAATCATAGCTTTAATAATTAGCAAGAAGCATAGACACATACCACAAATAGCTCTAAAACATCCTTGACCTCTAATGGTGAGCTCCACTTCAAACATAAGAATAGTTCATCATCAAACATTACCCTTGCATCAACATCCTCACAAGAGGTAAAATCTTTAAGTAAGGGCTTAAACCTGGCTTTACAACATCATCAACATTTCCATGAGTTAAACATATCTTTATAAAGGTCATAATTATCATAGAGTAACTTGGATCATAAATCAACTAATAGATCATCTAAACTTAAAGAATTCTTGAAAAGACATTTTATTAAACACTTGGCGTGTGTATAATGCTAGAGTAAAACCATGCAATTCAAGAGTGGAATTATGCTATATAACTCAGCATAAAACAAATAAATGGATACTTAGTAACATCCTCAAGCAATATACATTAAAACCCTTCATCAAATCTAACAATAGATCTTGGTTTCATAGATCAAAACTTGCTAAAACAATCACAATTTCATAAACCCCAACATAGTATGTAGTGAAATTCATGATAAGTAAGACCCATGAGTAAATCAATTCTAAATAATGCCATTTTAGGTAGAAGGAAGCTTGGGCATTATGGGTGAAAGGAACCCATGAAAGAAACCCACATACCTTGACTTTGGAGGATCCTTGAAGAAGATTGGAGATGGAAAGTTTAAGCTTGAGTGTAATTCTTAAGATCTGTAAAGGGCTTTGGCACTTGAATTTTGAGAGAAATGTTGGTCTAAGTGTTTGAGTGAGTATTGAGGAATGTCTTATATGATATGATGGTGAAATATGGCTAAGTATAGATATTTTCACATATGAGAACACTTAGGCCCAAGACTTAAAAGTCTTGGAGTGAACTTGAAAAACTAGATAGAAATTATACACATGCGCGTCGCGCCTGCATCACAGATACCTCACTGCAATTTGACACTTTAAAAATTGAAATTGTGAATTGTTCACTCTAAAATTGGGGTTAGCCATTTTTCCAACTCAAAAGATACCCCCTAAACAAGATTATGAAGTCAGATTTGCAAAATAACGCATGAATTTTGAGAAATAAGGAAATTACAATTTCGGACACTTCAGAGGCACATTTTTGGGCACTTTTTTTGGGTCATTTGAATATCACCCCCTTGGGAACATTCATCCCAAATGTCAAAGAAACGTATATGAGAAGAGTGATCATGAAGAAATCAGCCCCCAAAAAAATGTATCAACAGACTAAAAATATCATTTTAAAAATATCAACATAAACGTTAAAATCATCATGAGCTTGTCATTAGACTTGAAATCATAAAAGGACTTGACGTGTTATCATAAGCTTGAATAGAATGAATGAGATACAGATATTGCTTCTTTATGCCAGCTCTGGCGCCCCGTGAGACTCTTTTGACTTGACGATTCTCCCAAAGGGTCTTGACGAATACTACATCCTTATCAATCAACTTCACCACCTATCCATCCAATATCTCCACCAAAACCTTCTCCTAAGCTAGTTTTCTCCATAACAGGCGCAAACCTCAAGGAGTTTCATAGCACTAGAGTCACCAACACATCCCCTCAACCTAGAAGCATGAAGAACTGGATGAACCACATTCACATCCCTAGGTAATTCCAATCTTTAAGCAACCTTACAAATCCTCCTCTACACTTTATAAGGACTCACAACCCTAAACTTATTGTCAACCGTAATCCAACATAGTCCACTTAGTACCATGAACCACCATCTCCCCCTTGGGAAACAACCTCAACTCTACCATTTTTCACCTGAAACCTCCAACTCTAATATGGCAGGATCAAGGCCTTGCTTAATCTAGAACCCCTTCAACCAAAGGGACCATCAAGAATACTACATCACTATGCTCAACTCCCTTCAACCTAACCACCAATCTAGCCAACCGATAGACTTTTCTAGTCACTTCTTTGCCACCATCCTCAACACATGCTAGGCTACCTAGAGCACTGACCACAACATTAGCCTTACCGGGGAAAATAATGCACACTCATATCATAATCCTTAAAGAGTTCTAACCACCTACTCGTTACTTAAGTGGTCAAGGTATCTATCCCTTACATTAGCCTTACCGGGGAAAATAATGCACACTCATATCATAATCCTTAAAGAGTTCTAACCACCTACTTGTTATCTTCCATTAACCCTATCATATTTAGCAAACAACCCCTCATTGTCTATGACTTGCAATACTACCCCCAAATGATTCATAAGCTCTAAATAAGTCAATGTCCCACTACTAGAGGCCACCTCTTAACACATCAAGGTAGGATTTTAAGACCCTATTCATGAAACCCATAAACATAACCAGTGCATAATTCAACCAAACAACTCCAACAATACTCAAAATATTCGCTCCCACTCCAAAAAAACACTTAGGGATATCACCTATCCTCATCCTCGCTTAGGGACGAAACCCGAACCAAAGATCAAGCTTAGAGAAGTGACTAACCCATTGTAGTTAATATAACTCAGCATAAAACAAATAAATGGATACTTAGTAACATCCTCAAGCAATATACATTAAAACCCTTCATCAAATCTAACAATTGACCATCCTTAATCATCATATTACAACCTTAAGGGTTCTACACGCATTAGAAGATGCTATGCAAGTAACCAAACCACTCTAAGACCTCCAACCCATCAAACCAAGTTCAATCAAGATCACAAGACAAGACTCTAAGCAATAAGAACATGGGACAACCCTTTGGAGATCAATTCGATCTTAAGACAAGACTAGGCCTACCTTCTTTTGCTACCACTTGACAACCTCCCACTTAAAGATGGGTTCATAGGGAGTCGGATTCTAACCCTACGGGTCCTACTATCCATAGTGATATAATATGCATGCAACTAATCCACCCCAAGAATGATATTAATCCTACCACATCAACTCCAATAAGTCACAAAGCAAGACATAAGGCAAGATGAACATGGAACATCACCCATGAACATTCTTAGCAATAATATACTCAACAAAGTGGTAGATACCAAAGGTTCACATAACAACTCGGGACACACAAGAAGCCTACTAGCAACCAAAAGTAATAATGAAAGAAATAGAAAAACTCGGATCCATGAATTTATACACATCCAACTCAAAGGAAACCCAACTTACCGATAGCATCATCTGGTGTCTTCCACTTGCCTCATTTGAAGAGCATAGAACCTATTTTTCTTCGAGCACCCCCTTGGCCTTGAAGGCAACCATGTCTACCTTCGATTTGAGCATGAGGATAAATCAAATACCCTATGACCCATTTCACCACTTCTAAAGCAAGCACTAAAGTTCCTCCAACATGGACCACCATGGTTCTTTCTACACGTAAGGCACTTGGGCCTGGCTCCCTCTACTATTACCACCTTGGTGTCTTGGATTATAATTAGAAAACCTTCTATTAAGAGCATTGGAAGGCCCTTGTCCTTGATTGAACCGGCCATCCTTAGGACTTTGGGACTTACCATCAATACAAGTCCTCTTGGCCTCTCTACTCCTCCTCTTCCTCAATATTTTCCCTTCCAATTGTTCGGTATATGCCATTAAGCAGGACAAATCCATGTCTTTGGCACTCCTTATTCAACAAATTGGACACCCCTATCACAAACTTATTCATCCTCGACCTCGAAGCAACAACCATGTGTGAAACATACTTTGAGAGTTGGTTGAGTTTGAGGGCATACTCCCTCAGCTCATTAATACTTGTTTCAAGTTCATACACTTCATTATTTTGGCCTCCCTAAGCTCAAGTTTGAAGAACCAGTTAAGAAAGGCCACCTTTAACTCCCCCCATAGAACCACATTGTTAACCCCCTTGTCTTTCTTCCATTATGTGAACCATATTTGTGCTACCCCTTTGAGTTGGTAGGCCGCCAACTACACTTTCTCCTCTGATCTGACACCTATGATAGCCAATATCTTATAGACCTCATCAATGAACTCTTAAGGGTCCTCATCTACCTTAGATCCATAGAATTCTGGCGGATTCATCCTCATAAAGTCCCTCACTTGAGATGCCGAAGTTGGAGAATAAGGGGCTAGGGCCCCTTGGTTGGCTTGATTAGCCACAACTTGAGCTAACATAGTAAGTGCATTTTCTACCTTTGACCTATAGAGCTTCGGCATATTCATCCTCATAAAGTCCCTCACCCTAGATGCCAGAGTGGGAGAATAAGGGGCTTGAGCTCCTTGGTTGGCTTGATTAGCCACAACTTGAGCTAACATAGTAAGTGCATCCTAGAATTCTCCATGACTCGATTGTTCTTTCGGGATAGCGGACTCTTCTTTCCTTTGTGTTAGGCATGATCTAGCATAGTAAAGAACAATCGTTAGGGGGAAACACTTACTTCAACTCTATTGCGTAACTTAGAAAATGAAGAAGGGAAACATTTCCTATAAGGTCTCATAGCCTCCTATTCATAGTTGTGGTAGACAACACAACTATGAATAAGACTCTAATCAACACAGTGTGTTGGACTCCGAGGATCTAACAACCTAGTGCTCTAATACCATCTTTGTCACAACCCAAGCCTAGGGCCTAGATGTGATTGGCGAATGGGGAACCCAAATGAACCCCAACCAAGACTCATAGCATATCATTACACATCCTAGGTCATGGAAGCAATTAAAATGACGATGAAAGATAAGCGTAAACAAGGGAATTGGGACTAAGGGTAAACTTCCATATCATAACATTAAGANTGGTTGGCTTGATTAGCCACAACTTGAGCTAACATAGTAAGTGCATCCCGGAATTCTTCATGAGTCGATTGTTCTTCAGGAGAGCGGGCTCCTCTTCTCTTATATTAGGCATAATTTAGCATAACAAAGAATAATCATTAAGGAGAAAAACCTCACCTTAACTCTATAGCATGATATAGATCATGAAGAAGGGAAACATTTCCTAAAACATCTCATAGCCTCCTACTCATAGTTGTGGTGCACAACACAATTATGAATAAGACTCTAATAGACGTAGTATATTGGACTCCAAGGATCTAATAACCTAGTACTCTAATACCAAGTTTTTCACGACCCAAGCCTAGGGCCTAGACATGACACGACGCAAGGGGAACCTGAAAAAACCTCAAGCAAGCCTCTTAGCGCATCATTACACATCCTTGGTTGCGAAAGTAATAAAATAGCAACAAGAGTAAAAATAGGGATCACCAGGACTAAGGGACATTATTCATATCACAACAACAAAAGCCAAGAGAGAGTCAAGCTTATAACATTATACATGATATGTCCAACAATACCTCTACTACATATATAATAGCAAGGGCCAAAACAAGCAACCAGGCTCACTTTTATAGATAACACTTGCATAAAAGAAAGGTAGTTTTAGAACGTAACATGATATCATAAGCAACATCCCTGGAATAGAGGACTCATTAACAAGCTTGAGAGGAGTCATACTAGCTGCATGGAGAAGGATGATCAAGTGGGGTAGCGGTTCCTACATGGTGGCATCATGTAGGCATAGAGTATGTGTTAGTGCATTTGGATTACTAAGTATGTAGGATGCAATACAACAAGTGATAGGAACTATGGTTACAATGCATAAGCATAAGCAATGAATAACATAATAACAATATGACATGTATGAATGATGCTTAAAGTAAAACATGCTTACAATCAAAATCAACTTGTATAGATCATAATACGTAAGTGTGGAAAGAGACCTCAACCGACATAGAATAAGACCAAGCAAGCTACAACTTAGAATTTTGATTAATACCCCTCACTGGTAAAGAGGTGGTCCACTAGCTAACGTAAACCATACTCTACCTTACGGGGTCCTATCCTATTTTAGATGAAGTAATCCTCCTTATAGGGTCCCACCTTATTTTAGAAAGGATTTATGATCATATCTCACCTTATGGGGTCTCGTACCATTTCAAATTAGTGACCTTCCTTACTGGTTCCTGCCCCATTTTAGAAAGGAATTTAAGAGAAAGTGTACTAAATGGATACACTAATATTGTACAGGTATAACATAGTCCTATGGTGGTATATAGTTCAAGGAAAGAGAGCAAACCCTATATCTATTAAGCCAAATTCCACGGAATATATAAGGTAATCATAGGTTTAATAATTAGCAAGAAGCATAGCCACATGACACAAGAAGCTCTAAAACATCCTTGACCTGTAATGGTGAGCCCCACTTCAAATATAAGAATAGTTCATCATCAAACATTACCCTTACATCAATATCAACATTAAAGGGCTCACAAGAGATAAAATCTTTAAGAAAGGGATTAAACCCAGCTTTACAGCATCATCAATATTTTCATGAGTTAAACATATCTTTAGAAAGGTCATAATCATAATAGAGTCACTTGATCATAAATAAACCAATAGATCATCAAAATATAAAGAATTGTTAAAATGATATTTCTATCAAATACTTGACAGGTGTGTAATGCTAGTGTAAAACCATGCAATTCAATAGTAGAATAATGCTCAAATATTTAGTGTAAAACCATCAATGGATACTAGGTAACACCCTCAAGTAATATACATCAAAATCCTTCATCAAATCTCACAATAAGCGTTTAAGTGTGTATTGGGGAATGTCTTGTGTGATATGAGGGTGAAATATAGCCAAGTATAGAGATTTTCATGTACCAGAACACTTAGGTCCAAGACTCAAAAGTCTTGGACCGAACTAGAACAAATGGACAGGAAATATACACAGGTGCATTGCGCTTGCATCACATATATCTCACTTGAATTTGACACATTGAAAATTGAAATTGTGAATTCTTCGCTCTAAAATAGGGCTTAAACCCTTTTCCCACTCAAATTTGCCCCCTTAACAAGGATATGAAGTCGGATTTTTGAAATAATGCATAGATTTTGAGATATAAGAAAATTATGATTTTGGGACTTTTGAGGCACATTTTCATGCACCTTTTTTGGGACATTTAAAACCCCTCACTGGAATTGTCCATGAAACCCACTTCACGACCCGTAGTGTGAACTACGGCCCTTAGAGGGTCTCGTACTACATCAAAATCAGCAACTTATGTACTTCCTTTCAAAAATGAAAACCAACCTTGGAATTTTGCAATAAAACACAAAAACATATAAAACCAACAAACATAGCATTGAGAACACACAAAATTCTAAGTTTTAAGCATCAAACATATTGTATTTTTGATAGCACGTTAATGCTTATGATGATTTCATGATTCTTAAGTAGCCACTATATGATATTCATAAAGTTCAATGATTACTTTACTAAGTTAAAAATACATATATGATTGAAGTATGATGTTTATTCTATGACATGTTTTGATATGATTAAGGTTGAGTGATTTCTATATTTCCTTTTTAAAGAAATTTCTTAAGACTCGTGTGATTTTTGATTGTTCCATACATCAAATTAAACCCACCTTATTTTTAAAGAAAGTTTCCTATGAATTATGACTATGAATTTATGTTGAGCTTCAAAGCTAAAGTTTACCAAATATATATGTATAATGATTATTACCCTAAAAGATGTTAGGAAAGATTATTAAGTTTGAGCTACTCCTATGATTGCTACTTATAATTCTAAGAATATATTTTAAAAAGATTTTCATAGGATGACTTAGGACCTAGAGGACTAGACATTAGGGCTCATCTCGTTAGTTGAGGTATGATCCCTTGAAGCTAAATCTTGATGTCCCTAGCTATGTGCCACCATAGGAGTCTTATAGGCTAGGCTAGTTGATCTAGTAGGCCCAAAAGTTATGCAAGATACAATTACAAGTTACAAAGTTTTGAATATCTACTTTGGCAAGTAGACTCTATTTTTCCCAATGGAAAGAATGCATCGGCCTTTTCCTAATGGAAAGATTTTACTGGATTCCATGTAGTAGCTCACATAGTTTTAATATCGATTGTGGTCCATTCCGAAAAAATTATATGATCATATGATATGTCTTAACTTTAAGTGTTCAATATTTGTTGCCTCATATCGATCTGATCCATATTCCTTGTTCATGTTTAAGTTTATTTCATGACTCATGAACCTTATGTATACTTATGTGTTCTGTTTGATTGTGATTGCATTACAGTTTCATCTGTGCATTCCAGTTTATATTGCTCTTTGACAAACATTGATCAGAACCCAAGCCTTAGGCCTAGGAGTGACATGGTTAATATGAACACAAAATTCCCAAACACGCCTTATAGCATCTATTTACATATCATCGGTTTGGAACTGCAATTCAAACATATAAAGTGGTACTAAGGGATAGGGCCTTTTGATTCAAGATATAGGACTAGAGGGTAGGGGACTCATCTCCACACAATTTTAACACATAAGTCTAAGGGATGAGAATCCAGGGATCAAGTTACAGAGATAGGGAACATAGGATGTGTTATCACACATTCAATATTCAACAAGCAAATTGTAAGGGTTGTGATAATATGACTCATGCTATGAGAGTAGGGACTTAGGAACTTTATCATCTCATCATCACATCATACTATGATAGGACATAAGTCTAGTCTCCATAATATCAAACATAGCAATCTTGTGTATAGAGTTCACATGATATCTAACAATGCATATAGGTCATAGATAGGATGGGAGCCAAGACATGCCCGAGCTCACCCTTAAAATAAAAGGCATAAGATAGCCATAACATAAAGTAGGTAGATAGAAGGTTGGTTTTGTCCTTGGAATAAAGGACTCACCACAAACACAATCTCACAAATCCAATGTAGCAGTGAAGAGGTGGATAAGGATAGTCTCCAGTCCTAACATGGTGAGATCATGCACGAAAAAATATGCGTTGTTACGTTTGAATGTACTAAGTGTATGGGCATGCAATGATTATGAACATGCTAACCTGCAAACCAATGTTAGATGATAAGGGTACACACATATGTTGAAAGAAGTATATATGAAAGAATATCATAACGATATACCTTAATCATGATGCACGAATGCTATAATACTTAACATAATGTGGATGGGACCTCAGCCAACATACAGGATCTTATCAGGTATTACATGTAATTTTAATATGCTTCCTACACCATGGGAAAGGGTGATCTACTATCCAAAACTATGCCATATTCCTCCTTATGGGATACCTCTCATTTGGAAGTAGCAACCTCGCATTACGAGACACCTCCCACTTTGGAGAGAATTTACATGAACGTAATCATCCACAAAGGGGTATAAATTTGAACCTACATTTGACACATAATTTTGAGAATGAGACTTTATATAAGGACCCCTTAGATCAAGCCCCAACCTCTAACATTTATTTGTTGCTAAGTCATCATCCTAAGGGAATACATATACATGCTTGAAATATAAACATAAGTCTTTTCAAATCATAGTCATGCATACTTAGGCTTAAGAGACAAATCAATTTCATAATCATACACACCTAGGCTTTAAAAACAAATCATACTTAAATCCATGAATTGATACATAGGAATAGCTTATTCATACTTGAACATGATGGTGAATACTCACCCATAATTTCTTAAAGACATATCATAGGAAGAGCATGGGTATTTAGAATTCATAGTTAAAATTGCCATATATAAGTTCAACACAGAAAGGGACATGCATTTTCAATTCTCAATAAATCCATATAAATCAACATAATAAGACTTAAATCATATTAAAATCATAAATTGAACTCAGCCCCTAACTTAATTCCATCAAATTGAAGCTAAATTAAATGAGCCATTTGTAAATCATATATAGAAATCATGAAATGAAATTTATGAGATAGAATTTGGGGCTTCACGATTGGAATGAAATTATGAATGAACATGCACATACCTTGAACAATTTAATAAGAATGAGATGAACTAGGCTTGAAATTGAAGCTCTTTGAATTCTCCAATTTGAATCTCCAAAGCTTGACTCAAAAGAAGTTTTAAGAATTTGAATTCTAGCATCTAAATGTTTTAATTGATAATAAAGTGTTTTGAATGAATGCGTGTTGATTTAGGGGTCTTAATGTAGGCATAAAAGTCATAAAAGACCTTGGAGGTAAACCAAATTGCCATAAGGCCCTTAATGAAATTGGAACAAAATTACAGTGGTATCCCTACATGATGGGCTTCATATCCCATGAAGCCTATTGTGAAGGGTCCAAAGTTATGTGATGGTGATTTTCCTCAAGGAAAAATTCCTAAGGACCCCCTCATGGACCCTACTATGGTTCGTGTTAAAGTCCACGAGTCGTAGTGGCCTACCTCAGCAAAATTGTGAAGTCCATGGCCAAGGCCCCTTCCACGATCACTTTCACAGCCAGTTGAAGGGTCCATGAACTGTGACATGATCTGTTAAGGGTCAGTTTAGAAAGCCACTAAGTCACCCAGTCATCTAAGGCCACTACCTAAACCACCTTCATGGTTTGTGAAGACTATCACGAACCGTGAAGGTGTCCCTGGAAGGGCACTTTGGATAAAAACTAGAGAAATTCACTCTCTAAGCAATGTTAAGGCCTCTCAAGGCCCCAAACCTTACATCATCTCCCCGTTTGGAACATTCATCCTCAAATGAGCAAGAACATGGCTTGAAAGGCTTGACTTGAACATGAAACATCTTAACACAAAGGTACAATGCATAATTCAACATTTAAAACCATGAAATCATCAAAATTCATGTTAAAACATCATTTAAATATTTTTTGTGCACATATGTGCATGTCATGTCATTAAAGCATAAGAGTGAAGGAATTAGGACCATTTGAATAAGAAGAACCTAGTACCTTAGGCTTGGGTAGAATAGAATAGATAGGGATATCACTTTATCATGTCTGATTTTGCCTCCTATGTTGCACTTTCCACATGTTAGTTTCTCCAAAGCATTTGAACCAAAGCCACATCCTTGTAATGAAGCCACTTGTAAGGCCCCATTTGTTGGAAGGGTGTAAAAGTGACTAAGAAATGAAATGTTAAAATTTTCTAAGAATCAATGAGTTCTACAAAAGTGTTTATGGGTCGTGGGTAAACCCACGGGCCATAACTTTAGCTCATGGAATGATGGAAAACTTAGTAAAAATATTAATTTCTAAAGTTGGGATTCTGAGATACCAGACGACTCGTACCTTGCCTTACAAGCCGTAAGTTTGGCTGTGGGTTGAGGATCAGAGACGATTTTTAAGGATTCAAAGTGTTACCAAATAAGGCCCCCTTCTATGACCTATAGACTAGACCGCGACTTGTAATTGGGGTCTTATGCTTCTATATGATAGGTTTTTAAAGAGGGTAATATCAATATTTTTCAATTATCCTATGATTATGCTATGTTGTTTAAGCCCCTAAATCATCCCTTTCTAGCCTTATACACCATCATCACCTTTATTACAACTCATTCACAAAATACCCTATGTCTAAACGCCTTCCAAAATATTCCCCAAGTCTTTCAAAGCTTTCAAGAGAATAGGCCAAGAAAGGGTTTCGAATTCTCCTCTTGCAAATCAGATTTTTCTTCATCAAATCACACCAAGGTATGTGGATTTTGATATGTGGAGATATTTCCTGCATATAGCTCAATCAATCATCTTCCTCATCTATTTTCAAGTTATGGAAATTCATGAAAGTTTTTATAAACTCTATTATATGATGATTTCATAAATTATTTTATGGTATTTTTTCTTATACATTATATTTCATTGAAATGCTATGTGAAATTGATGGATTTTTAGAAGGTTTTGATGATACCATAACCAAGTCATGTTATACTTTGGGTGAGTTATTTTGAATAATGTTCAAGTGATCTTATTTTACTCTTCTCATGTCATTTTACACTTAAATTGCATGGTTTTAAGATTATGTGCATGTATCAACCACGATTTGCTTAAAAATACATGTTAAGAGTCTTATATGAGGCATTCATAAAATGTGTTTGTTATGCATGTTAAGACTATTATGAGGGCCATTAAGTATGCTATGTGCTCATGAGCATGAATGTAAAGAATGATGCAAAGCCTTATCTTTGATGTTATAAGTTGTGTGTTACTAAGCTACTTCAATTACTAAATTATGATGTTTTGAGTCTATAAGTAATATGTCTATAACTATGTTTCAAGTATTCTATGGGATTGTGACCTAGCACACAGTGGACGTAGGTAGTCTCTGATTGTCCCAAACTATGTGCCACCATGGGTTCATGATATTGAATCCCTATATGGGCTTATATCTATCAAACCATGTGCCACCATAGCTTCCCAAAAATCTATGCGGTAAGGTAAGTGTTTTGTTTATCTTGGCAAATAAGACCACTCCTTGTTCAAAGTAGAGTGAACATCAAAATTTCAAGTAGTAACTCACTTGCTGTCACATGTCCGTTATGGTCCCTTTCTACTATGTATATGATGTCATGTGATTTGATAATTCTTCACACCTATTCAACTTAGCATTTGCCATTCATGATATATTGAGCATATATTCATTATTTATGATTATACATATTGTTTAGTTATGGCTCATGTTCTTTGTTGTATGGCACCCCGCGTAATCAGTACATTCTAAGTACTAAGACATACTTTTTACCTACATGATCTAACTATGTCGAGACTGGAGCTCCTATTCATCCTCCTTCTCCTCGTGGCTAGATGGTTTGGTTGAAGATTACTTATGGTGAGTCCTCCATTCTGGGGACAATAGCTATCTAATTTTATGTGTATTAAGGCTTGTCCACTTATGAATATTTAACTTTTGATGGCGATCCGGGGAGATGTCTTCGCCCCTAACCCATTCGTATTAGAGGTGTTGTTACATATATATGGATTTTTACATTTTGAGCTTGACTCCTACTATATCTATATATTATTGAAAACTTCCTTTATATCTTATTCCCTCTCATGTGTTGATTGCTTGTCATATTAATGCAATGGAAGTCCTAAGTCCCAAAATGCCTCCATATCTTGAGTCATAGTTACCGGCCCCGTAGACTTTATATGATATGTGATTCATGCAAATACTCTTTCCCACGATATTCCCATTGCATGAGTCCAAAGTACTGTTTCCCCTAAAATTACGTGCTAGTTTATTCTATGCTTCCGCAACCAAGGATGTGCAAGGTCACGACCCAAGCCTAGGGCCTAGATGTGACCGAAGAATGGGAAACCTGAAGGAACCGCAAATAAGCCTCATAGCATATCATTACACATTCTTGGTCGCGGAAGCAATTAGAATGACAATAAGAGATAAATGTAAACAAGGGGAAATTGGGACTAAGGATAAGCTTCCATATCATAAACATCAAGAGTCAACAGAGTCAAACTCATAGCATAGATACATAATATGTCCAACAACACCTCTACTACATAGATACGAGTGGCGGCTAAGACAAAGCAACCTGGCTAACCCTTATAGTCAATACATAAGTCAAAGAGAGAATGTCTTAATAAATAGCAATAGATCATAAGTAACGTCCCGCGAATGTAGGACTTACCAATAAGCTTGATAGAAGTCCTACTGGCCACGTGGAGGAGGATGATCAAATGGTACACCGGTTCCTACATGGTGACATCATGTAGGCATAGAGTATGCATTAGAATGTTTGAATATACTAAGTATGTAGGATGCAATGCAACAAGAGGTAGGTATCATAGACAGAAAGCATAATCATAAGCAATGAATAGCAACTAACAATATGGCATGTATGAATGATGCTTAAAGTAAAACCATGCTTATATAGATCATAATACGAATGTAAGGAGTGACCATTATACTGCAAGCTAAGGCCTACCACACCTTGGATAGGCGCATAAGGTACGAAACCATTCATCAAGTTGATGGAGTACAAACCTTTCACCAAGGTTGATTGAGTACAAAGCCCCCACCAAGGTTGACAAGGTACAAACCCTACATAAGGGTTGATCGGTACCAACCCCTAACAAGGTTACCTGGGCCTACCACCCCCCAAGCTAGGTGACTAAGGTACCAACCCCTTGATATGTTACCTGAGCATACAACCCACCGAGCATATATTACTTTTCATCATAATTCCGTCATCACTTTATCATCATTTCATCATCATTTCATCGTCATTTAGTCATTCAACTCATAAGACATGCATAGGACCTTCAATTCCTCAAGAATCCATAACCGGTCATTTTATCAAACACTGAGAGGGTGTAGAATGGTAGGGTAAAACCATGCAATTCAAGAGTGAACTCATGCTAGAATAATCAGTGTAAAGCTGTCATTAGATACTTAGTAATACTCTCAAACAATATACATCAAGATCCCTCACCAATCTTGACTATATAGCTAAGATTCATGGCCCTAAAACATAGCAAAACAACCACAATTTCATAAATCCCAACATAGTGTGCAGTGATTTTCATAATAAATAAGGCCCATGAGTAAGTCAACTTTAAATCATGACATTTTTAAGAAAAGGAAGCTCAGACATCACGAAAGAAACCCATATACTTTAGCTTTGGAGATGAATTTGATAAAGATTAGAGATGGAGACTTGAAACTTGAGAGGAAATCTTTAGATGCGTAGAGGGTTTTGAGACTTGAGTTTAGGAGATAAAATAGTGGCTAAGTATTTAAATGAGTGTTAGGGAATGTTTAGAATGATATGAGGGTGAAAAATGGTTAAGTATGAGCATTTTTACGTTTGGGGACACTTAGGCCTAAGACATCAAAGTCTTGGGCTGCAAGGAAAATAACTGAATAGAAATATATACATGTCCGCATCGTGGACAGGACGTGAAAATGAATTCCTTCATCTAAAATTTCTAATCGTTTGGTCTAAAATCAGGGTTAGACCCTCTTCCCCTTAATTTTGACCCCCTGAACAAGAATATGAAGTTGGATTTTTGATATCACACACAAATTTTGAGATACATGGAAATTATAATTTCGGGCACTTTTGAGGCATATTTTTGGGCACTATTTGGAGTCGTTTCAATATCTCCCCCTTGGGAACATTCGTCCCCTAATGTCAAAGGGATGTATATGAGATGCACAAATTTGACAATTTCTGTCCACGTAGAGATGCAATAATGCACTTAAACATCATTTCAAAAACTTCATCCTAAGTGTAAAATCATCATGAACTTGTCAATTTAAACATGAACATATACAATGACATGGGGATGAACTTAAGATCAATACCTTAAGCTTGAGTGGAGTGGGAAAAGGTAAGGGTATCACTTTTGCATGTCCGGTTCGGCCTCTCAAGTAGCATTCTCAACTTGTTGATTTCTCCAAAGGACCATAACAGAAGCCACCCCTTTGTTTCTCAACCTCTTCACTTGCCTATCCAAAACATGAACTAGAACCTATTCATATGTAAAATTATCCTCAACAACACCCATAACATCAAGAGGCACAATGGCATTCGGGTCACCCATATATTTCCTCAACATGGACACATGGAACACTAGATGAACCAATTCCATCTCACTAGGAAACCTCAACTCATAAGCTACCTTGCAAACCCTCCTTATGACCTCATAAGGACCAATATATCCTGGGCTCAACTTTCCCTTCTTACCAAAATGGACCACATCCTTCATGGGTGAAACCTTTAGTAGACCCAACCACCAAATTTGAATTCAGGGTCTCTTCTTCTCATATCGACATAGGATTTTTGATGACTTTGGGCCACCTGCAACCTTTCGCTAATCATCCAAACCTTCTCAAGAGCCTCCATAACCAGATCTAGTCCCAACCAAGCAATCTCACCAACCTCAAACCATCCTACCGGTGATCTACAAAGACTCCCATAGAGATCCTCAAAAGGAGCCATAGCGATGCTAGAATGGTAGCTATTGTTGTAGGTAAACTCAATCAATGGATGATGACCATCCCAACTACCTTTAAGCTCCAACACATATGCTCTAAGCAAATCCTCAAGGGTTTGGATGGTTCTCTTGGGTTGACCATCCATTTGACTGTGGAAGGTCGTAGAAGGCTTAACTCTAGTACCAAGACTCCTTTGGAAGGACCTCCAAAAGTGTGAAGTGAATTGTGCCCCACGATCTGATATGATGGAGAAAGGAACCCTATGCAACCTTACCAAGTCATGAATGTACAAACTTGCATAATCTTCAGCACCAAATATGGTATTAATTGGTAGAAAGTAAGCCAATTTATCATTCTATCAACCAACACCTAAATGGAATCAAAACCCTTTCTAGTCTTGGGCAACCCAATGAAAAACTCCATATTTATCTCTTCCCAATTCCAAGTAGGAAACTCAATGTCTTAGGATAGGCCACCCGATCATTGATGTTCGGCTTTGACTTGTTTATAAGTATGACAATCGAAAATGAATTTGGCAATGTCCCTCTTCATGACTCCCTACCAATACATATCCTTTAAGCCCATCTGGTGATGACAATATAGGATCGGGCATAAGCTTGTTTTTAAATGTTTGGAAACTCCTTTCATAATCATCTGTCTGCACAAACTTGGCCTTCTTTTGAGTCAATTTTTTTTATAGGGGAAGCAATAGAAGAGAACCCATTCACAAACCTCCAATAATATCCCTCTAAGCCTAAGAAACTCCTAAAGTCCGACAGGGTCAATGATCTAGGACAATTTCTAATCACATCGGCCTTCTTTGGATCCAGCTTAATAACATCCCCCGACACTATATATCCGAGGAAAGCAACCTTCCTTAACCAAAATTCACACTTTTCATATTTAGTATACAATTTCTCCTCCCTCAATCATTGCAACACAACCCTCAAATGAGCCCTATGACCCTCTTTACCATGAGAATAGATCAAAATTCCATCCATGAAGACCATAACAAAGGAATCAAGGTAGGGTTTAAAGACCTTATTCATTCGGTCCATAAAGTTGATCAGTGTATTGGTCAACCCAAAAGACATAATAACAAATTCATAGGGCCTAAACCTAGTCTGGAAGGAGTTCCTGGGAAAATCACACTCCCTTACTTTCACTTGATGATACTCGAACCGAAGATTATTCTTAGAGAAATGTCTAGCCCCTTACAATTGGTCAAACAAATCACCAATCCTTGGAAGAGGATACCTATTCTTGATAGTGACTCTATTGAGTTGTTGGTAGTCAATACACATCCTAAGGGCCCCATCCTTCTTTTTTTGCAAACAACACCAAAGAACACCAAGGTGATTAGCTAGGTCTAATAAATTCCTTCTCCAACAAGTCCCTCAGTTGTTCCTTCAACTCTATCAACTCTGCGGGGGCCATATGGTAAGGGGGAATAGAAATGAGTCGAGTATCGGAGAGGAGGTCTATGCCAAAGTCTATTTCCCTTTTGGGAGGAACACCGGTAAGGTCATTTGGAAAGACATCAAGAAACTCATTTACAACTAAAATCGACTCTTTGGGAAGGACTTTAGACTACACATCCCTAACCCTAACATGATGGTAAAGACACACCTTAGAAATCAACTTATTGGCTTTAATGCAAGAGATGAATCTGCCTTTGACTACCACATCTTAACTTTTCCACTCAAGGACGGGTTCATTTGGAAATTGGAATTTGACCCTATGGGTTCTACAATCAATGGAAGCATAGTAGGCATGCAACCAATCCCTCTCAATAATGACAACAAAATCAACCATGTCTAACTCAACAAGATCACAAAAAGGCAACACTTTATGCAGGATGCAAACAAGACAACTTCTATAAACTTTTCTAGAAACAATAGATGCACTAAAAGGAGTAGACACTTCATATGACTCATGCAACAACTCAGGGTCAACATGCAACTAAGGGTGTAACAAAAGAAAGAGTGGCACCTGGATCAATTAATGTATACACATCAAAGTAAAAAAATTTCAACATACCGGTAACAACATCAGGACATGATCAACTCTTTACCTCCCATGCAAAGCATAGAACTAGTTATGCCTTAGGGTACCATCTTGTCGGCCACCTCTCCCTAATGAGACCACATTAGGACCTTATGGATGAAGCTCCTTGCTCTTCTTGCTATTTCAAGGGTAATTTATCATCTTATACCCCATTTCACTACAACCATAACAAGCATCGATATTCCTCAAACATGGGCCACATGACCCTTACCACACTTTTGACACACATTAATAGGAGCCACATCCCTTACACCTTGGATCCTTAGAAGATCATTTGCAATACTCTTAGAAATGCATGAGTAGGCCTTTGGCCTTGATGGAACCAACCACTCCTTTGGAACTTACCCTTAAAACAGGCCTTTTTGGCCTCATGCCCCCTCCTCTTCCTCAATTTCTCCTCTTCCATTTGTTCAGCATAGGTCATCAAACGTGACAAGTTCATGTCACTAATTAATATGGCAGACCAACACTCTTTACTAACTAAGTCAGAGACACCCACAACAAATTTGTTCATTTTCGATCATGAGTCGGCAATCAAGTGAGGAGCAAAATTTGAAAGTTAGGTAAATTTGAGGGTATACTCTCTCACACTTATAGACCTTTGTCTCAAATTTATAAATTCCACCAACTTAGCTTTCCTAAGATTAAGGGGGAAGAACCGATTAAGCAAGGCCACCTTGAACTCCTCCTAAAACACCACATAGCCAACTCCCTTCTCTTCATTCCATTGGTTGTACCATATTTGTGCTATCCCTTTGAGTTGGTAGGCTGCCAACTCTGTCTTATCCTCCAGGCTCACCCATGGTGGGAAAAATTTTTTAGGCCTCATCAATGAACTCTTAAGGGTTCTCACTCACCTTTTACCCATAGTATTCTTGGGGATTCATTCTCATGAAGTCATTTACTCGAGAGGCCAGTGTAGAAGCATGAGGGGCTTGGGCCCCATGGTTGGCTTGATTAGCCACCACTTGTGTAAGTAAGTTGAGAGCATCCCTAAGCTTTCCATTCGCCAGTTGCTCCTCGGGTGTGCGGGCATATCTTCCACTCGTATTAGGCATGCTCACTTCAACTCTGTAGCACCACTTAGAACATAAAAAAGGAAACATTTCCTTAAATGACTCATAGCCTCCTATTCATAGTTCTGGTGCACAACACTACCATGAATAAGACTCTAATCAATGCGGTGTGTTGGATTCTGAGGATTTAACAACCTAGTGCTCTAATACCACCTTTGTCATGACCCAAGCCTAGGGCCAAGACATAACCAGCAAATGGGGAACCCAAAAGAATCCCAAACAAGCCTTATAGCATATCATTACACATCCTTGGTCACGGAAGCAATTAGAATGACAATAAGAGATAAATGTAAACAAGGGGAAATAGGGATTAAGGATAAACTTCCATAATATAAACATCAAGAGTCAATAGAGTAAAGCTTATAGAATAGACACATAACATTTCCAACAACACCTCTACTACATAAATACTAGCAGGGCCAAGACAAAGCAACCGGGCTCACTTTCATAGTCAATACATAAGTCATAGAGAGAAAGCCTTAATACATAGCAATAGATCATAAGTAACATCTTGAGAATGGAGGACTTACCAACAAGCTTGATAGAAGTCGTACTAGCCATGCAGAGAAGGATGATCAAGCGGTACACCAGTTTCTACATGGTGACATCATGTAGGCATAAAGTATACATTAGTATGTTTAAATATACTAAGTACATAGAATGCAATACAACAAGAGGTAGGTGTCATGGACAAAATGCATAATCATAAGTAATGAATAGCATACTACCAATATGACATGTATGAGTAATCCTTAAAGTAAGACCATACTTATATATATCATAATACGAGTGTAAGGGATGACAATTATAGTGCAAGCCAAGGCTTACCACCCTGTTAGATAGGCGCATAAGGTATGAATCCCTTCATGAGGTTGATGGAGTACAAACCCCCCACTGAGGTTGATGAAGTACAAACCCTCCATCGAGGTTGACAGAGTACAAACCCCCATCAAGGATGATGGGTACTAACCCCCAACAAGGTTATACGTGCCAACCATCCCTTGAGGTAGCCAACCAAGGTACCAACCCCTCGATAGATTACCCTGGCCTACAACCTCCCGAGCTAGGCTTGGTTATCCCCAATACTATATAGAGATAATATCATATATATATGCACTCCTTTCATCATCACACACATACATTCCTTTTCATCATAATTCCATTAGCATTTCATCATCATTTCATCATTATTTAATCATTATATAGTTATTCAACTCATAAGACATGTATAGGACCTTTAATTCCTCAAGAATCCAAAATCGGTCATTTCTTCAAATACTTATAGGGTGTGTAATGCTAGTGTAAAACCATGCAATTCAAGAGTGAAATCATTCTAGAAAAATTAGTGTAAATCTATCATTAGATACTTAGTAACACCATCAAGAAATATACATCAAGACCCTTCATCAATCCACACCATAGACCTTAGATTCATGGCCCAAAACATAGCAAAAAAACTATAATTTCATAAATCCCAACATAGTGTGCAGTGATTTTCATAATAAAAAAGACCCATGAGTAAATCAACTTTAAATCAAGAATTTTTTAGGAAAAGGAAGCTTGGGCATCATGGGTGAAAGGAACCCATGAAAGAAACCCAAATACCTTAACTTTGGAGATGAATTTGATGAAGATTTGAGATGGAAACTTGAAGCTTGAGTGGAAGTCCTTAGATCCGGAGAGGATTTTGAGACTCTTTAGCAGATAAAATATTGCCCAAATGTTTTAATGAGAATTAAGGAATGTATAGAATGATATGAGGGTGAAAATGGTTAAGTATAGGTATTTTTACGTTTGGGGACACTTAGGCCCAAGACTACAAAGTCTTGAACCGCAAGGAAAATAACTGGATAGAAAAAATATATACGTCCACATCATGGATAGGATGCAAAAATGAATTCCTTCATCTGCGTGCCCTTAGAGCATCATTCTAGGGCATGAAATGCTCTCTGGAAATTGCCACTTAGAAAATTAAAATTGCTAGTGGTTTGCTCTAAAATCAAAATTAGACCATCTTTCCCCTAATTTTGACCACTTAAACAAGAATATGAAGTTGGATTTTTGACATTGTGCACCAATTTTAAGATATATAGAAATTACAATTCTGGACACTTTCGAGGCACATTTTCAGGCACTTTTTGGTGTCGTTTCATGCTATGTATGCATAGGAGGCTTGTTTGGGCTTCCTTCAGTTCTCTATTCACTGTGTCATACCTAGGTACTAGGCTTGGGCCATGACAATGCTTTCTATCAAATCAGTAGATTTGTAAATACCCCTCAGAAATCTAATGCATCACGTCAAGTAAAGTCTTATTTATTATTGTTAAACATTTCGCAACTATGAATAAGAGGCTATGAGGTATTTTAGGAGTGATTCACCTTTTCATATTCTATGTAGTGCTTTAGAATTAAGTTGAGGTTCCCTTATTCTAATGGATGGTCTTTCGCTCTTCTAGATAATGCCTCAAAGATGAGCAGCTCAAAGGACTCCCACTCCCGAGGGTGGACCGGCCCCTTCGGTTACATAATTCCCCAAGGAGAAAAAGGGATTACTTATGCTAAATACTAGAATGTGGTCATTTTATTAGCAAGAGCCATGGCCTATCAAGGAGTTCAAGCTCTTCATGCTTCTATCCCTGCCTCGAGGATGAGGGATTTTAGAAGGATAAGTCCTCCGGAGTTCTATGGCTCCAAAGTTGAAAAAGATCCCCCAGAATTCATCGATGAGGTGTACAAAGTTATTGATATCATGGGGGTAAACTCAGAGAAGAAAGCCGAACTTGAGGCCTATCAACTAAAGGGCCTTGCTCATTATGTTTGTTCATATGAATGGGGAGAGAGTGATTGAAGAGCTTATTTCATGGGAAAAATTAATGATCACCTTCCTCAATCGTTTCTTTACCATAGAGCTACAGGAAGGAAATATTATGGAGTTTATGAACCTCAAACAAGGTTCTGTGAGTGTTAAAGATTATTCCCTAAAGTCCAACAACCTCTCAAAGTATGCTCCTCACTTGGCCGCCGACACTAGGGAAAGAATGCACAAGTTTGTATCGGGATTGTCCGATTTGATCAAAAAAGAATGTCAGAATGCCATACTCATAGGATATATGGAATTATATTGGCTTATGAGTTATGCTGAGCAATTTAAAATTGAAAAGCTTATAAGAGGAGGAGTGGACAAACTAAGAGGGCCCATTATGATGGTAGCTTTCGAGATGCCAAAAGTGGTTGATTCCTATGAGGCCACGAATTCCAAGGTCTAGGGTCCTCTAATGCTCAAGGCCAAAGGTTTGCTAATGATAGGGTGTCCAACCCTAGAGGTCAAGGTGGCAATGGTGAGATGACTCTTAGTAAGGACCAGAACTTTGTAAGGCCTTAATTATGCATGGAATTTTATTTCGAAAAGTGTTTGACCAATGTGACACCATAAGGGTGATATGCTGTCAAAATACAACACTTTTGATGCTTAAAACTTGGAATTTTTGTATTCTCAATGTGATATTAGCTCATTTTATATGTTTTTGTATTATGTTTGCAGGATTCCAGGGTTGTCCTCGATTTTGGAAAGAAGTACAAAAGTTGTTGATTTTTGATGTAGTACGAGACCCTTTATGGGCCGTAGATCATTCTACGGGTTGTGACATGGGTTTCATGGAAAATTCCAGTGAAGGGCAATTTTCTGAAGTTCATTCTACAAATATGCAGACAGGTCATGGAATGATTTACAGGTCTAAAACATGATTCTTGTCCTGAGGATCAGAGAGTGAGGACTTTCTAAAGATTCATTAGACGAAACCACCCTTACGGGTCGTAAACCACTTTACAAGTCATAGAGATATGTCGTAGAATTGAAGTCCAATTTTCCAGCATCTCTATACAAGACCCTAGATACGGGCCATGGAATGCGTACATCCCGCAAATCCCTTTGGTGAGGTGTGCTGACCAGTTATCCTATTATGTTTAGGATTGATATTTTACTTATAATAAATATATTTTTTAGGTTATTTTTCATAAGTTCTCACATATTACTCAGATAATCAGTAAGAGAGAGAAAATAGTGAGATTCCATTGGATATTTTTGGAGAACTCTTGTACTTTAATTTCATCTTTAATCTTATAATTCTCTTTGAAGTTGGATTTTATTGTTCTTAATTCAATTGTGTAAGTGCTCAATAATGTTCTTCCAATTTATGATTCTTGCATTGACACAAAGCATGAGTAGCCAAATTCACAACTAGGGTTGTGGGAACTATAAAGAACTAACAAAGTAAAATCATATAAATCATATTTCTTGGAAAGTGTGCATGCATGTATTAATTAATTCTCTTCATTTTGCTTATTTTCTAGTGGTGGACAACACTAGACCTTTCCTATTGTTACTGACTGGACCAAGGGAGTAATCCATAGGAAAATAGATTTAAGTAATAGGATTAGACTGATATGTTCTCGTCTAATCAACCAAAATGGGTCAAGGGGAGGTTGTATTAGACTAATAGTTGAGGGTAAGTAATGCACTCTATGGAGATGGGCCAAGTCACATAGTGAAATTCACCTCTAAAAGAAACCCACATACCTTAGCTTGGAGATGAACTTGGTGAACATTGTAGGTGGAGACATGAAGCTTGAAGAAGAACCTTGAAGGAAATCCTTAGATCCGGAAGAGGTTTTGAGACTTGAATTTAGGAGTTAAAATATGGCTAAGTGTTTGAGTGAGTATTGAGGAATGTTTAGGATGATATGAGGGTAAATATAGCGATGTATAGGTATTTTCATATTTGGAAACACTTAGGGCCAATACCCAAAATTTCTTGACCTAGATAGAAACACTAGAAAAAAAAATACATAGAAGTGCGCCGTTGGCGCGTTGCGCCTGGGGCTCGGATTATCTTTGAAAATTGCATTTTTGTAATTTTCAAATTATGCTACTGTTGTTCCTAAATCATGGTTAGACCCTTTACCTCCTAATTTTTACCCTCTGAAAAAGAATATGATGTTGGATTTTTGATATCGCGCACGAATTTTCACTAATGGC
>DF358205.1:141049-162869 GCA_000787875.1 Solanum virginianum
GATATAAATAATGAGGTCAAACTATTTTTATCCCATTTCAAACATAATTTACAAAATTACCCCGTAAACCCTACCCCCAAGCCTATTTGCAGGCGATAAGGATTTGTGGCTTTCTTAGTTAGGAAAAAGAGTTACCTAGCTAGTGGATTAAGGTTGTTTACTTGCCTTTCCACAATTCCTACATCGAGCTCTCTATGCCTTACTTATTATGAGTTGATAAATCAATATAAGAGAGAATCGGTTAGGTAGAAAAGAAATAGGACATAGGTGAGCCCACGGAATATTATTGAAAAAAGATCCTTTATAAAAAGCTATTGGCCAACCTTTCACTTTGTTCACTGTTAGCTGGGAATGAGATAGGGAATTCTTTTTCATTTATGAATTTCGCCTTCCATCTTACACTAAATAGAATCTCTTACACGCGCGTATAATAAAAAAGAAGACCTTGTTAGCTATTCCTTATTCTTGTAGATTCTCTTGACCTCACCGCTACACATCTTTTAAACATACTTTTCTTCTTCTAAGAGTAAAAAGAACATCATATAATCAATTATACGATCAGAAAACATAGTAGTAGTTGTACTTGTTAAAGCTAAAGCTATTGTCCCTCTCGACACGTGGAAGCTAAAAATAGTCTATTAGATAAGCCAAGCAAAGTAGTACGAGATATAGATGAAATTGCTTTTTCTCCTTTTTTGATTTAGAGAAGTAAATTCCTTATTCAATCTTAGGGGTACTTCTATTTAAGCTTTAGAGAATCCAATTTTAGTGGAATACTAAGTAAGGTACGAGTAAAGTCCAATCAATCTCCTCCAACAAAATTAAGGGCACTGACCTAAGCATAGTCAATCACTCTATTATTCTAGTTCTATATAGTCTGACCCTGAAAAGAGAAGACTCATCATTTTTAGCCTAGTCTAGGTGTGGGAGATAACTACTGGTAAGGGCATGTAGATCCAAGAAGGTGGATGAGGCTCTATTTTGAATGCTTTAGTTTCTTGCTTATCTATGGAATATCACATTGTTACTGGCTTTTCCAAAAAAGAATTTTATTGTTAGGAAATAAGGGAGACTATGACTCTCCCCTTTTATATGTTCTATATCAAAGTTAAAGAGGGTCTTGAAATCTTTCTGAAGGGTTTCTTTCTCCTCCTTACAATTTATTCTCATCACGAACATTCTGACCATGGATGACAACCATATCCCTATTTTTTAGCAAGATTTTTTAGTGACCTAGGGTTTTAGTACCTCTTCACCTCCTTCAGCTTCTATAACATTGTCACACAATTTTGTATGTTTTTTGTTAACTAAAAACCTTTGATTTGCCTATGAAGGTAGATTAAGTTGGAAATTATATTGTGAATGGTAATTTAGACATAAAACATATGTGTGAAATTAGCACAATGATAATTGAATTTGGGTTACCCATGTTTAAATATTTGTCTACATCCAGAATTGTGTATCGTTGCCTTATTCAAAAGATTTGAATAGTAAATCTGACACCTATTGAATTATTCACCATGGGTTATGAATTGATTTTGTGTGTAAATTTGTGAATGATGACATAGAAAAATTGTTCATATGTGGTCGAAATAGTTCAAGAAACATGTCTAATTATTTTTGATGGGGTGTGGGTAGTTTTGGGACTCAGTGAAGTCTGAGTAGCTTGCATCCATAACTAGCCCATCTTTTGATCCTAGGGTTTTCTAGCCTATGTTCTTTTTCCCCATAGATATTTACTTTCTATTGAACCAGCATATTTAGGATGTTTAGGTAGTATTTGTAGCATAAACTACTAATACCTTTGGCATATAACATAATTTTGATGCCTTAGTTATGAGCTAGAAAGTAAAATGATGTGTAAAATTAAAGGAAACAACTAATCACTGAAAAGAATGCACCCAGGAAAGCTTGAAATAGGAGGAAGGGAGGATGAGATGAAAATAACAGAGTTAGTAGGGAAAAAGTGTAGAAAAATGTAGTGTCAAGGAGGGCCTTTAGTCACTATCTTCCAAAGTTACCATACCCAAGCCCTCTGAGCCCATGTTACAAGCTTAGAAAGTCCTAAATTGATCCTAGTCCAAGTAGTTGAAGGTCTTAGTCATGAATATAGAGGCAAGCCTATGGTATTAGGCATGATGCATGAATATCTTTTTTGAGAGTGAGTGATTCTGCATAGTCCCAAGGTTATGCATGAAAACATTATTGAGTGTTAGATATGGAACTTCTTATTGTGAGGGCACTTGTAGTATATTTTCTGCATAAGAGTTAATCAGTGATTGTGGATTGTTGATAGTACCTCACTTGTCATAGTTGTGTTATCATACGTACTGTTCTGTATTAGTTTGCTTTATGGCTATCTGATTCTTTTTTGAAAAAGGGATGTGGGTATCTAAGCTCGAGACTAATGTGATGCATGCCATTGGGTTGAGGTCTGCGTGGTACTGTATTATCTGTATAGATTGAGTTCATCATTTGAGCACAAGCAATAATTTCAAGTTGAGGATATTGATGTTTGTTCAAAATATAGCACTTTTGATGCTTAAAACATGGAATTTTATGTGTTCTCAATGTAATGTTAGTTGGTTTTATGTGTTTTTGTGTTATGTTTGCAGGATTCCAAGGTTGGCCTTAATTTTGATGTGAAATATAGAAGTTGCTAATTTTTTATGCAATACGAGACCCTTTACGAGCCATAGATCATTCCACGGATCATGAAGTAGGTTTCATGAATAATTCTAGTGAGGGGTATTTTCTGAGGATGATTCTACAAACATGCAGATAGTTCATGGAATGATTTACAAGTCATAGAATATGGTTCATGCCCTGAGGATTTGAGAGTGAGGACTTTCTAAAGATTCATCAGAAGAAACCACCCTTATAGGTCATAACTACTTTACGAGTCGTAGAGAAGTGTCATAGCCTTGAAGTCCAATTTTTGACCAACTCTGTACGAGACCCCAGTTATAGGCTGTAGAATGCAATATAGCCGGTAAACCTCTTTTGTGAGGCGTACCGACTAGTTATCCTATTATGTTGAGAACTTGTATTTTACTTATTATAAATAGGTTGGTTAGGTTATTTTTCATACTTTTCATATAGTACTCAGAAAACTCGGTAATTAGAGAGAGAAAATAGTGAGATTCCATTGGAGAGTTTTGGAGAACACTTGTACTTTAATTTCATCTTTAATCTTGTGATTCTCTATGATGTTTGATTTTCTTGTGCTTAATTACATTTTGTAAATGCTTAATTATACTCTTCCAATTCATGATTCTTGCATCTACACAAAGCATGAGTAGCTAAATCTACAACTAGGATTGTGGGAACCAAGAATAACTAACAAGGTAAAATTGGATAATTCATAATTCTTGAATAGTGTGGATGCATATATTAATTAATTCTCTTTCTTTTGCTTGTTTTCCGCTAGTAGCCAACATTAGAAACCACCTAGTGATATTGGCTGAATCAAGGTAGTAATGAATAGGAAAATAGAATAATTAACAATATTCAATTGATGTGTTCTTATCTAATTAACCAAACTGGGGCAAGGGGAGGTTGTACTTGGACTAATAGGTAAGGGCTAGTAATGTACACTCTGAGGATGGGCCAAATCACATAGTGAAATTCACCACTCACTTTTGACCAAATAACTTGGTGAACTTAACTTACTGTCCAGCATGTTAACACTAGAAAAGAAGTTGGATATCTGGTGAAACTAAGTTAAAGAATCATGGGGATTACAATACTATAGTTTCCCTTCATGTTGACTTCAGTCTTGTGTTAGTTTATTTTTCTATTGAATATTGTAAACCCCTCCCCCTTGGAGAAGGAAGTCAGTTAACTACTCAAATTAAAATTATTGAATTCTCTTAAGTCTACGTATTCCATTGGGTTCGAGCCTAACCTTAGGTTCTATTTCTTGACAACGACCGCTTAAGCCTAAAAAAGGAGGTGTAACTTGGGCGACATTAAAGGGCACCTCCATAGCTCGTATGATGCGCCTTGGCCTTGTGCTTAAGTAGTTGTCTTAAAGTTAGACCAAGGCATTCATTACTGAGAACCACATGGTTTGTATGACACTTCACTAGCCATGTGGTGGATCATGCGAGGAGTCTTGGCATTAAAAACCATATTTTGGCTAAGGCACTTTACACACAGATCCTTTCATGGATTGTGTGACACCATACGGTCCATGTGGTGGCTCGTGAGGGTGTTGGTATGAAAATATTCTATGTATTAAGTCACTGTCTCAAAACTTTATTAGTGAAGAATTTTTCTAAGTGAAGTGACAAAGATGGCCTCACGGTCTGTGTAACACCCATACGACTTGTGGTGCTTCATTATAGTATCCCTAACAACATTTTTACATCATTCATTAATGGTTTTATTGTAATGATGGCTATTCCTAATTGAAACGATCCCAAAAAATTGCCCGAAAATGTGCCACAAAAGTGCCCCTAATCGTAATTTCCATATATCTCAAAACATGTGCGTGATATCGAAAATCTAACTTCATATTCTTGTTCAGGGGGAAAATTGATTGAGAAATAGGTCTAACCTTGATTTTAGAGAAATCATATCGAACTTTGAAATTACAAAAAAAATTGAATTCCAGTGAGGGTTCACGTCCCTGGCACGATGCAGCTAGGGCGTTCCCCTGTGTAAAAATTGCTAGTTTTCTTATTCCAGTCCAGGGCCTTTGGCTCTTGGGCCTAAGTCTTTGCATATATAAAACTACCTATACTTAGCCATATTTCATATTCATATCATACAAGAGATTCCCCAATACTCTCTCAAACACTTAGACAAATATTTTACTCATAATTCAAGTGCCAAAACACATTCCGAATCTTAAGGATTTCACTCAAGCTTCAAGATCTCATCTCAATCTTAATCAAGAAATTCTCCAAAGCTAAAGTATATGGGTTTCAACTATTAGGACATTTCAGCCATGGTGCCCAAGCTTTCTTTTTACATAAATCTCATATTTCCAAGTTGATTCACTTATGGGTCTTACTTACTATGAATTTGACTATGAACTATATTGGGGTTTCATAAAAATGACTGTTTAAGTATGTTTTGAGCTATGAATCTATGATTTATCTTGAGATTTGATGAAAGGTTTTGATGTATATTGCATGAGGTATTATCAAGTATTGGTGGGTGGTTTTACATTGATTTTTCTTGCATGATTTTACAGTACCATTACACAAGCACCAAGTGTTTGATAAAATATTTGATTTAGGTTCTTGAATGATTGATGATCCATTGTATGACCTATGACTTGTACGACTTTATGATGATGAAAAGATGGTATATATGTGTTGATTTCATAAAAAAGTATCTATAGTATTGCCAGTTGACCACACCTTGTTATTGGTGTGCTTTGCCTCAAGCACTATGATGGAGGGTGTAATGTCCATCAACCATGTTGAGGGGTTGATACCTTGACCCCTATGATTGAGGGTGTGATGACTATTAACCATATTGAGAGGTTGATACCTTGACCACTATGATGGAGGGTGTGATGTCCATCAACCAGTTAAGGTCTTGATACCTTGACCACTATGATGGAGGGTATGATGTCCATCAACCAATTGAGGGGTTGATACCTCAATGATAAGGGGTTGATACCTTGACCACTATTATGGAGGGTGTGATGTCCATCACCTATGTTGAGAGGTCGATATCTTTACCACTATGATGGAGGGTGTGATGTCTATTAAGCATGTCCAGGGGTTGATACATTGACCACTATGATAGAGGGTGTGATGTCTATCAACCATGTTGAGGGGTTGATACATTGACCACTATGATGGAGTGTAGGATGTCTATTAACCATGTTGAGAGGTTGATACCTTGACCACTATGATGGAGGGTGTGATGTCTATTAACCATGTTGAGGGGCTGATACCTTTACCACTATGATGGAGGGTGAATGTCCATTAACTCTGTTAAGGGGTTGATACCTTGACCACTATGATGGAGGGTATGATGTCCATCAACCAGTTAAGGGGTTGATACCTCTACCACTATGATGAAGGGTGTAATGCCCATTATTGTTGCTAGAAAGGCTTACAAGGGTGCTCCATGTTCTTATTGCATAGAGTCTTTTCTAGTGAACTTGGCTTGATGGGTTGGAGGCCTTGGGGCGGTTTGGATACATGTATATCATGCTTCCAATGAGTGTAAAACCCGTAAGGTTGTATTATGATGGTTAAGATAGATAATCTATTTGACTAACTTAATGGGTTAGTCACTTCTTTATGATTGATCTTTGGTTTGAGTTTTTGTTCCTAAGTGAGGATAAGGATAGGTGATATCTCTAGATGTCTTTTTGGACTAGGAGTGAGGTTCTTGAGTCATGGTGTAGTTATTTGGTTGGTTGACTTATGCACTGACTATGGTTTTAGTGAATACGATTTTAAAACCCTACATTAGCATTCTTGTGGTGGTCTCTTATGATAGAGTTTTGACTTATTTATAACTTATTAGTCATTTGGGCATAATGTTGCAAGTCTTGGTGGGATGAAAGGTTGTTTGCTAAATATGATAGATGTGAATTGAGGGTAACAAGAAGATGGTTAGAACTCTTTATGGATTATGATATAAGTGTACATTATCACCTTGGTAAGGTTAATGTTGTGATCGATGCTCTAGGTGGGGTGTCTATGCGTAGCCTAGCATGTGTTGATGGTGATGGCTAGAGGTGACTAGAGAGGTCCATCAGTTGGCTAGATTGGGAGTTATGTTGGAAGAGGTTGGCTAATGTGGTGTACTGGTGGCTAATGTTTCTAGATCTTTCTTGGATGATGAGGTTAAAGCAAAGCAAGAATGTAACCCCGCCTTGATAGGGTTGAAGATCTTGGTGAGAGATGATAAAGTGGAGGTTTTCTCTCAAGGAGGAGATGGTATCATTAGATACAAAGGTAGGCCTTGTGTGCTTCTATTAATGGTAAGGCCACTTGGGCGTTCCACCCATGAAGGGTGTGGTCCGGTTTGGTAAAGCTTTCTTTTTACATAAATCTCATATTTCCAAGTTGATTCACTTATGGGTCTTACTTACTATGAATTTGACTATGAACTATATTGGGGTTTCATAAAAATGACCGCGAATATGAATTGCCTATAGATTTTGATATGGTTCGTTTGGTTCTTCATGCTTCTAGGTTGGGGGGATGTATTGGTGATACTAGTGTTATAGAACTCTTTGAGGATATAAGTGTTGTGGAGGATAAGTTGACTTAGCAGAAGGTCTCGGTGGAGGTATTGGATGGAAAGGTGGAGAAGTTGATTGATAAGGATGTAGTGTTCGTCAAGGCCCATTGGAAGAATCGTCAAGGCTCATCTGGCAAAATGAACCCATATTTTGGTAAACCCCCCTCCTCTCGACCTGCCCATATTTTAGTAGCTTGGGTAGTGAATTTTTTACATGGGTAAAATATGGGTTTAAACCCATATTCAACCCATAGAAATATGGCTATTCATGGAGAAAATATGGGTACTTAAAATTCATCATGTTTTCTGATTTTTTTTTTATGTTTTATTGACTTAAATATTTTGAAAATATAAATTTAAATATTGTAAAAAAAAATTCTTTATAAAAAATTCAAATTTTATCATAAAAATTATAAATTTGGTTGAAAAACTTGCTACAATTAGAAAATCCAACAAAATCAGTCACTACAAATTAAGGTTATAACTTATAAGCATGAAACCAACATGATAAAAATTAAAAGTTAAATTTAAAACAAATTCAATTTTTAAAAAAAAATATATATCCCGATCCAACACTTGATCCCTACTCAGTTCGAGTGTCGAAATTGGATTTCGAGTCGAAAGTTGTATGTCAGGTCTCGTTAGAAGTTGGATCGTATGATTAATTTGGAATTGGGATCGAATCCCAATTTAAAAGTCAAATCTCGTATTGTGTGTCAAATTTAAGTTTATGATACAATATAATTAAATAAAATATTTTTTAATTACTTTTCATCCAAAAATAAAGTAAATTATTGTATCCATATTAAATTTTAAAGTAGAGTACTGTTTGCTCACTTAAATATGGGTAAACTAGTATTTTATCCAATCCATTTCTTACCCAACCCATTTTTACCCATCTAATATATGGGCGGGTTTGAATTATTACCCATTTTATATTGACCCATTTTCAACTCACCCAAATTTAATCCAACACACCCATTTGCCACCACTCTTGTGCTTAATTCAACTTTGTAAGTTCTCTATTATGTTATTCCAATTCATAAGTCTTGCGTCATCACAAATCATGAGTAGCTAAATCTACAACTAGGGTTATGGGCCATGAAGAACTAACAAGGTAAAGCAGGGTACTTCATAATTCTTTGAAAGTGTGCATGCATGTATTAATTAACTCTCTTCATTTTGCATGTTTTCTAGTGGTGGCTAACATTAGAACTCACCTAGTGTTACTGACTGGACCAAGGTAGTAATAAATAGGGAAAGAGTTAATTATCATGATTCAATTGATGTGTTCTCATCTAATCAACCAAAGTGGGCCAAGAAAAGTTGTACTAGGACAATAGGCAAGGGTTAGTAATGTCATACTACAGAGATGGCCAAGACACGTAGTGAAATTTGCCTCTCGCCTGGGCCAAAATGTTTGGTAAACTTAACTTACCATCCTACATGCTAGACAATAGAAAAGAATTAGTTTATCCGGTGATACTAAGGGAATCATGTGGAACACAATACCCTAGTTTCTCTCCATATTAGTTTACCACTTGTTTTAGTTTAGGTTTACTTTTCTACTGGTTATTAAATCTCCCTCAACCCGTTGGGGAATAAGTTGGTTAATAATGTGAATTGCATCTATAGAATTCTTCTAAGTGTACAGTATTCCATTGGGTTAGACCCTAACCTTGGTTAGGTTCTATTTCTTTATAATGATCGCATTATCCTGAAAAAGAAGGTGTAGCTTGGGCGACATCATTATTTTTGTGCTATTGCCAGAGAATATGGTTAGACTTGTTTAATTCAAGTTATTTGGGTATTAACCCTTATTTCCTTCATTTTACATTTTTGTTGTTTTTGTTTCTTTATAGGATGTAAGTGTGGTGTATGACCATCACACGAAGTCGAGGTAGACCCTTGACTCCATTTGGCCTAATGATCTAGAGAACACTTAGAAGAATGGCCCAAGATAATGCTAATAATGCAGTTAAAGCAGGTCCAAACAAGAATGAGAATGATAATCCTGACAATAGAAACCCACCTCCTCTCGAGCATATTGCTCCACAGCCATAGGATTTTAATACTAATGCTTATCAGTGGAACCAATATAGGCTAAATCCTATGGCTATGGAGGTGAAAGGAGCTACTGTGTTGCTATTACAATTGGCTAACATAAAGTTTGTGGTTTTGAGTGGGTTGATTTAGATGCTACAGAATTGCAGGTTGTTTTCAGGCCTACCATCGGAGGACCCTCGTAGCCATCCACACAACATTACATTTATATGCAAGAGTGTGATGGGAACACAAAATCTGTCTATGGGTGCTGTGGGACTTCGCGCTTCCCATTATCCCTTACAGACAATACAACCCTATGGCTATTTGAGTGCTCGTAAAGTTCGATCACCAGTTGGGATGAATTACAGAAGACCTTTTTGGAGATGTGCTTCCTAAGATCAAAAAAGCTCATGTTGAAGATCAAATCAAAAACTTTGAGCAACTTCCTGATGACTCGATCATTACTATATGGGAGTAGTTTACTAAGTGCACGAAGAGTGTCTCGGACCACAAGATTGCTGATAATACCTTGGTTGAAATCTTCTACTGTACCCTGGATTAGAATAGCCAAGCACATGCCGACGCCATTTTGGGGGGACCACTAGTAGAGCAGTCATTCATAGAGATTATTGAGCAGTCGGACATAATGACCAACTTGAACCATGTGTGAGGCCTATGAATAAGCTTCCCACCAAATGCTTAAGTACGGTCAGCATAAGCTCGGAACAAGCGAGGATAAATGAGGGGATCATGTAGATGCTTGCACAAGGTAATACCAATATTGAGTTGCTAATAAGGCAAGCGTGAGAGCTAGCTAGGCCCAGAAGCATCTAGGAATGTTACCACACTAGGCAGAGGGGACAGGAAAAAAAGTGTAGAAGGGAACAGGAAAGATGGCTATAGGAGTGGTTGTTATATGCCCCCTCATAATCGTGATTAGGTACCAGTAATTCTAGGGTTGAGGAGATGCTTAGCCAATTATTGACAAAGGCCAACACACAGTATGAGACCCTAAAAGGAATTAATTCTGACATCACTATCATAAACCAAAAAATTGAATCCCATTCTATTATGATTAAATGGCTCAACCTTTTGGTTAGACAAGTATCAACTCAGCTCCGCCAGTTCCAGAAAGGCATAGTACCCAGCACCACAATGCAAGACCTAAGGAATAGTGACTAATGCAAGATTGTTATGACTAGCAGGGGAGGGAGCACCCCCGATCCTTCTACAATGGTGGATAGGGAAGAATGAAAGCTTGAGAAAGTCTGAATACTCAAGCTATCTATGTGGTGCCGCAATAATAAATTAGGCGCTACTTAGGAAGCAACCCAAGCTAGAGACTGGTAATTAGGTTCCCAGGTATGCTTTTTGATCCCAGTGCTTTCTTTTTTGATTGTGTGCATTGAGGACAATATACCTTTTTTTGATGGAGTATGGGCAGTCATGGGCCTCAGTGAAGTCTTAGTAGATTGGGTCCACAACCACCCTAAATTTTGAATCTTGAGGTTTTTTGGCCTATGTTCTTTTTCCCATGGATATTTATTTTCTGTTTAATCACCATGTTTACAATGTTTAGGTAATATTTGTAGCATATAGTACTGACATCTGTGGTATATACTTGTTTTTGTATTTTTTTATTAAAAACGATACCCACCAAATTTTGATTAGTTAGTCTAGAGAGCAAACATGTATGTTTAGGTATGTTAACAGTGCTTGTTCTAATAAGTGAGGAAAAATTTAGATAAAAAGCATGATCTGAGAGCCTCTTGTGGATAATGTAATCGGTGCCATGTGAGTGTAAGCATATTTGCTAAATTCATGTGTTGTGTGCTAATTTAGAACTTGCCCTACTACTCTAAGTTATACTATAGATTAGTTGGATTAGGAAAGGATCTTAGGCCATAGATTTTAGAAGTCCACTTAGCCTAAATAACCAACCAAATTTGCAGAATATCCTTGATCTAATTGTTTGAGCCTGACATATAGCTATTCTTGGTAAACAACCTAATTAACCTAGCCTTATTAGTTAAAAAATCATAAAATAGGCCGTGGTCCTTCCTTGAACATTGTACACATTGACTGAGGCAAAAAGACTAAGTTGAGGGTCGCTACCGAAAGTGGCCCTAGTTCTAAGGATGGATAGTGTGCACCTCAACTCAGGTCAAAAGCCTAAGTTGAGGATGGGTTTTGTGAGGGTGAAACACAAATTAAGGGAGGAAGTTAGTAATATAGGGAAAAGGAGAAAAATAATGTACTAAGTGTAAAAAAAATTAGTGAAGCCTTAGGTATGATCTAAAAAGAAAAATAAAGTGTAAAAACAAGGCAAAAAGTTGAAAAATAAAAAGAAAGCACCTAGAAAAGATTGAAATAAGGAAAAAGAAAGAATGGAGTCAAAGTAACAATGTTGGTGGGCAAAAGTTTAGAAAAATGCAGTGTCAAGGAGGGCCTTTAGACAGTATGTTCCCAAAATATCATACCAAATCCCTCCCGAGCCTATGTTACAAGCCTATAAGTCCTAAAGTGATCCTAGTCCAAGTAATCGAAGATCTTAGTCATGAGTATAGGGGTAAGCATATGGTATTAGGCATGATACATGAATATCTTTTGTGAGAGTGAGTGATTTCTTATAGTCCCAAAAGTATACATGAAAATTTCATTGAGAGTGAGATATGGGACTTCTTTCTACGAGGGAACTTGCATTGCATTGTTAACATTAGACTTATTCAGTGATTGTGGCTTGTTGATAGTGTCTTATTTATCATAGTTCCAGTGTCGCATGCATTAGTCTATATTGGTTTGTATGTAGCTATCTAATTGTATTTTAAAAAGTGGTATGGGTATTTGTGTTTATGTTTTATATTATGTATGCCATTAGGTTGATGTCTTTGTGTTATTTTACTTCTTATATAGATTGAGTCCATCGCTTTAGGACAAGCAACAATTTTAAGTTGAGGGTGTTGATATGTTTTCAAAATACAACACTTTTGACACTTAAAACTTTTCATTTTGTGTGTTCTCAATGCGGTGTTAGTGGGTTTTATGTGTTTTTATGTTTGGTTTGCACGATTTTAGGGTTGGCATTTATTTTAGAAAGAATATGAAAAAGTTGTTAATTTGGAGGCTATACAAAACCCTTTATGGGATGTAGAGCAT
The DNA here is from genome assembly GCA_000787875.1 of Solanum virginianum. Taxonomy (NCBI): domain Eukaryota; kingdom Viridiplantae; phylum Streptophyta; class Magnoliopsida; order Solanales; family Solanaceae; genus Solanum; species Solanum virginianum. Next base: position 153,473 of record DF358205.1, read on the forward strand.
TCTACGGACTGTGAAGTAGGTTTTGTAGAAAATTCCAATGAGGGGCTGATTTTCTGAAGTTTATTCTACGCAACATGGAGACGGGTTGTGAACTATTTTATGAGCCGTAGATCAAGTCTTGTGCCCTGAGGATCAGAGAAGAAGGGCGTTCTAAAGTTTCATCAGACAAAACCCTTTAGGGGACATAGAACACTTTATGGGCCACAGAGGGATATCGTAGAACACAAGTCCTGTTTTGCAGCAACGAAGTATGAAAGCCCGATTACGGGCGATGGAACACAATATGGCTCGTAAAGTAGTTCGTAAGGTATGCCAACCTAGTTATACTATTTTGTTTGGGACACATATTTTAAACATTATAAATAGGTTTTTAGGCTATTTATCTTAAAGAGTTCCTATAGTTGACAGAAAAATAGTGAGATTGAGTAGAGAAAACATTGGAGAGATTTAAGAAACACTTGTACACTTTGATTTGATCTTCTAATTACAATCGTGTGATTCTCATTAAAGCTTGCATTTACTTTTGCTTAATTCAATTATGTAAGTTCTCTATTATGTTATTCTAATTCATAAGTCTTATATCTAAACAAATCATGAGTAGCTAAATTCACAACTAGAGATGTGAGAACCATGAAGAACTAACAAGGTAAAATCGGGTAATTTTTAATTCTTGGATAGTATGAATGCATGTATTAATTAACTTTCTTCATTTTGCATGTTTTTTAGTGGTGGCCAACACTAGAACTCACCTAGTGGTGGACCAAGGTAGTAATAAATGGGAAAAGATATTAATTATCAGGATTCGATTAATGTTCTCCCTTCTAATCAACTGAACAGACCAAGGGGAGGTTGTACTGGGATAATAGGTAAGGGTTAGTAATTTCACACTGCGGAGATGGGCCAAGTCACGTAGTGAAATTCGCCTCTTGCATAGGCTAAAGGGTTTGGTGAACTTAACTTATCTTCATGCATACTGTACACTAAAAAAGAATTACATTATCTAGTGATACTAAGTTAGGGAATCATGGGAAACAGAATACCTTAGTTCTTCTCCATATTGGTTAACTACTTGTTTTAATTTAGGTTTACTTTTATAGTTGTTATTACAACTCCCCCCCCCCCCCCCAACCCCCCCCCCCCCCCGAGAGATAAGTTGGTTAATAACTCGAACTGCAGCAATAGAATTCTTCGAAGTCGACAGTATTTCCTTGGGTTTGACCCTTACCATAGTTAGGTTCTATTTCTTATCAGCGACCGCTTCACCCTCAAAAAGGAGGTGTAACTTGGGCGTCATCAGTGAGACCTTCACATACACCCAATTACTAACATGAAACTTAAGATCCCTCTTCCTAACATCCGAATAAGACTTTTGGAGACTTTGAACCATTCTCAACCTCTCCCTAATCAACTTCACTTTCATTACAGCCTCCAACACCAATCCCCGGCCAATCAATGGCATTACTACCAACTCAAACCACCCCACCAGTGATCTACATCACCTACTACACAAAACCTCAAATGAAATCATACCAATGCTAGAATGAAAACTATTATTTTAAGCAAACTCAATGAGTGGTAGATAATCATCCCAACTACCCTTCAATTCCAGCACATAAGCCCTTAACATGTCCTCCAAAGTTTGAATTGTCCTTTTGGCTTGTCCATTAGTTTGAGGATGAAAAGCGGTACTTAATATCACCTTAGTACCAAGTCCTCTTTGAAATGATCTCCAACAGTGAGAAATAAATTAGGTGCCACGATTCGATGTGATAGACCTAGGCACACCATGCAACCTCACCAACTTTTCGATATACAACCTTGCATAATCTTCAGCATTGAAGGTAATCTTGACCTATAGGAAATGATCTGATTTAGCCATCCTTAAAACTTTTCATTTTGTGTGTTAAGAATAACATCCTATAGGAAATGATCTGATTTAGCCATCCGATCCACAATAACCCAAAATGGAATCAAATTGACTTCGGGTCTAAGGTAACCCGACTACAAAATCCATGTTCACATCTTCCCACTTCCAAGTAATAATCTCAATATCTTAAGCCAAAACCACCGGGCCTTTGATGCTCTACTTTCACTTATCTACAATTAGGGCATTCGGATACAAACATGGCTATATCTTTCTTCATACCATACAGCCAATACACTTTCATCAAATCCCAATAAGTTTTGGTGGATTTAGAATGAGTAGAATAACAAGAGTTATATGCTTCACGCATGATCACTCTCTTAAGATCATCAGCATCCAGAACACAGAACCCATCTTGATATTGAAGCACACCATCTGCCCTTAGGAGAAAACCTCTAACCTTTTTTCGTCAACCAACTTCTTCAACTCAACCAATGATAGGTCTAGATCTTGCTTAGCCTTGACACCTATAACCATGGAAGATTCAGCCCTATTCTAAACATGAATACCACCATCATTAGAGTCGGCCAACCTAACACCCAACCTAGCTAAACGGTGAATATCTCTTAAAAACTCCTTGTTGCCTTTATCAACATCAGCTACACTTCCCATAGATAGTCTACTAAGAGCGTCAGCTACAACATTTGCCTTGCCGGGATGATATTGAACACTTATGTTGTAGTCCTTAAGAAGTTCCAACCACCTCCTTTGCCTCAAGTTAAGATCCCTTTAGGTGAACCTATATTGAAAACTCTTGTGATTGGTAAAAACATCAACATGAACTCCATACAAATATAGTCTCCAAATCTTCAAAGCAAACACCACCGCTGCTAACTCAAGATCATGAGTATTGTAATTATGCACATGTACCTTTACTTGCCTCGATGCATAAGCTATCACCTTACCATATTGCATAAGCACACAATGCATCCCAATCTATGAAGCATCATAATATACCATAAACCTGTCTAAGCAATTTAGTAGAGTCAAAATATGAGTCGATGTAAGCTGATCTTTCAAAATCTGTAAATCTTCTCACATTCATTAGACTATAAAAACTTGGCCTTCTTTTGAGTCAACTTTGTCAATGGAGATGTAATAGATGAGAAACCTTCAAAAAATCTCCTATAATAACCAACCAACCCAAGAAAACTCTTAATATCCGAAGGAGTCAATGATTTAGGCCAATTCTTCAGGCCTTAGTCTTCTTTGGTCAATCATAATACCATCACCGGATACCAAATGACCAATAAAAGCTACCTCACCCAACAAAAACACATATTTATTGAACATAGCATATAATTGCTTCTCCCTCAAATTATAAAGGGCCAACCCTAAATGATCCATATGCTCCCGCTCACTTTAGGAATACATAAGGATATCATCGATAGAGACATCCACAAAACTATCAAGGAATGGCTTGAACACCCAATTCATAAGATCCATAAACACAACCCTAAGCATTAATCAAACCAAATGATAACATTATAAATTCAAAGTGCCCATATCACGTTTGGAAACCTATCTTGGGAATGTCACACTCCTTAACCTTTAATTGATGATAACCGGAACGTAGGTCAATCTTTGAGAAATGGGCGGCTACTTGAAGTTTATCAAATTAGTCATCGATCGGTGGAAATAGGTTTTTATTATTGATGGTTACCTTATTCAATTGTCTATAATCAATGCACATCCGAAGACACCCATCTTTCTTTCTAAAAAGTAACACCAGAATACCCTATAGTGATATCCTTGGCCTAATGGAGCCTTTCTCTAACAAGTCTTTTAATTGATCCTTCAACTCTTTTAACTCAGCAAGTGCCATATGATAAGGAGGAATAGATACAGGTTGAGTATATGGGAGAAGATCGATGCCAAAGTATAATTCCCTTTCGAGAGGAATACCGAGCAAATTTTCAGAAAACACATTCAAAAACTCATTAACCACCGGAACCGATTCAAGAGGAGGTGACTCGGTCTCCACATCCTTGATCATTACAATATGATAGATACAACCCTTAGAAATCATCATTCAATTCTTGAGGTAGGAAATAAACCAACCATTAATAGCGAAGTTACTACCCTTCCACTAAAGAATGAGCTCACCAAGAAATTAGAACTTGACCTTCTAGGTTCTACAATCTATAGAGGCATATGAAACATGCAACTAATCCATCCCAAGAATAACATCAAAATCAAACATCTCAAGTTCTACAAGATCACACAAAAGGACTTTTTGCAAGATAGAGATAGGACAACCCCGATAAACTCTTCGGGCAACAATAGAATCACCTACAGGAGTATTAACCAAAAAAGGCTCCCTCAAGATTTAAGGGCTCAAACAAAAGTTAACATCCAAAAGAGGAGTCATGAGAGAAAAGTTTGCACTCGATTCAAGCAAAGCATAAACATCAAAATCAAAGACTTTCAAGATATTATTCACAACATCTAGAGCTTCCACTACTTTATGTCGAGCATGCAAAACATAGAACTTGTTATTTCTGGGGGCACCACCTTAAGAAACTCTTGGTTGGAATTGATCACCTTAAGCGAATAGCCTTTCTTTGGTGCGTTTGGGTAATCAGCAAGCTTGTGGCCCCTCTCACCACACCTATATCCCACAACCACTTCCCAAGGTGAGTCTTTCCACACTTGTAACATCAAGGAGGCAATGATCCACCTTCAACTTCTACATTAGGAGGAGGCATCCTAGCATTGGAAAGCCTTGCATTAGAATTTTGAAGGATTCATCTGTGTCACGACCCAAGCCTAGGGCCTAGACATGACACAGCGCATGGGAACCCGAAGGGACTGCAAGCAAGCCTCTTAGCATAATATTATACATCCTTTGTCTCAAAAGTAATAAAATATCAATAAAAGATTAGAAGCAAGGGTAAAGGGACTAATGGGAAACCTCCATATCATAAAAAACAAGAGTCAATAATGTCAAGGCTCATAACATAGATACATAACATGTCCAATAACACCTCTATTACATAGATAAGAGCGGGGGCCAAGACAAGCAACTAGGCTCACACTCATAGTCAATACATAATAAAAGAGAGATAGTCTCAATACATAGCAAGACATCATACGTAACGTCCCCGGAATGAAGGACTCACCAACAAGCTTGTAAGACCATCATTCTAGCCACATGGAGGAGGAGGATGATCAAGCGGTGCTCCAGTTCCTACATGGTTATATTATGTAGGCATTGAGTATGCATTATTACTTTTAAATATACTAAGTATGTAGGATGCGATACAACAATAGATAGGTATCATAATCAAAATGCATAATTAGGCAATAGATGAGCATATAGCAGTATGACATTAATGGAAGATGCTTGAAGTAAATCATACTTTCATAGAACATAACACATGTGCATGGTGTGATCATTCTTTGTGCAATCCAAGGCCTACCACCTCCTTATAGAGGCGCATGAGATATAAACCCCTTCATGAGGTTGATGGAGTATGAACCCCTAATGGGTTGAAGGGTACAAACCCCCAACATGGTTGATGGAGTACAAATATCCCAACAAGGTTGATGGAGCACAAATCCACTAAGAAGGTTGATGGGTACTAACCCCCAACAAGGTAACCTCGGCCTACCACTCCCCAAGCAAGGTGATCGAGCTGATCGAGGTACAAACCCCTCAACAAGCTTACCAAGGCCTACAACCCCACAAACTAGGCTTTTCATACCCAACACTATAGAGATAATATCATATATATATATATATATACACATTCCTCCCATCATCATATATTCATTTTAGCCATACATTCCTCTCGTCATCATATAATAATCATATTGACACATTCCTTTCATCATCATATAGTCATCATATAAATATATTACTTTCATCATCATTCCATCATCATTTAGTCATTCAATTCATAAACATTCATTGGACCTTCAATTCCTCAAGAAAAAATAACCAGAAATTTTATCAAACACTTAGAGGGTGTGTAGTGCTAGTGTAAAATCATGTAATTCAAGAGTGAAATCATGCTAGAAAATTCAATATAAAACCTTCAATAGATACTTGGTAATACCCTCAAGCAATATTCATTAAAACCCTTCATCAAATCTTATAATAAATCATGGTTTCATAGTTCAAAACATAGCAAAATAATCACACTTTCCATAAACCCCAACATAGTGGCAGTGATTTTCATAATAAATAAGACCTATTAATGAATCAACTTTAAATCATGCAATTTTAGAAAAAGGAAGCTTGGGCATCATGGGTCAAATTATCCTCAACCACAACCACACCCACAACATCTTAACCGAAACCTCTTCATAGGTCAAATTATCCTCAACCACACCCATAACATCAAAAGGCACAATAGCATTTGGATCACCCACACATTTCCACAATATAGACAAATGAAACACCAGATGAACCATATCCATTTCTCTAGGAAATTCCAACTCATAAGCTACCTTGCCAACCCTTCTCATCACCCTATAAGGACCAAAATATCTTGGACTCAACTTGCCCTTCTTACCAAAACGGACCAAACCCTTCATGGGTGACACCTTCAAATAGACTTAATCATCAACTTCCAATTCAAAATCCCTTCTCCTCACGTCGGCATAGGACTTTTAGCGACATTAGGCCATCTTCAACATTTCTCTAATAATCCTAACATTCTCAAGAGCCTCCATAACCAGATATGGTCCTAACAAGGACACCTCACCAACATCAAACCACCCCGCTGGTGATACAATGTCTCCCATTGAGAGCCTCAAAAGGAGTCATATCGATGCTAGAATGATAGCTATTATTATAGGAAAACTCAATCAATGGAAGGTGATCATCCCAACTACCCTTGAGTTACAATACACAAGCCTTATGCATATCCTCAAGTGTTTGAATAGTTCTCTTGGCTTGGCTATCCATTTGAAGGTAGAAGGTTGTAGAAAGGTTAACTCTAGTACCAAGACTCCTTTGCAAGGACCTCCAAAAATGTGCAGTAAATTAAATACCACGATCAGATATGATGGACAAAAAAATCCAATGCAACCTCACCAAGTCATCGATGTACAACCTTGCATAATTATCATCCCCATATGAGGTCTTAACTAAAAGGAAATGAGCCAATTTTGTCTTCCTATCAATCACAACCCAAACCCTTTTCTAGCCTTGGGCAACCCAACCACAAAATCCACATTAATGACCTTCCACTACCAAGTAGGAATCTCTACATCTTGGGTTAGGCCACCTAGCCTTTAATGCTTGGCTTTGACTTGTTGACAACTATGACAACCAGAAATGAATTTCGCAATATCCCTTTTTATGCCTCCCCACCAATACACCTCTCAAATCTCTATACATTTTGGCGGAAGCTAGGTGGATAGAATAAGAAGAATTATAGGCCTCATCAAGGATTTTTCTCCCTCAAACCATCAACACAAGGCACACACAACTTACCTTGGTACCTAAGGGCACCATCTCCCCCAGGGAGAAAAACTTCACCTTGGCCTCTTTCACCAACGCCTTCAATTCTAACAAGGAGGAACCAAAATCTTGTTTTGCTATCCCCTCATTGACCAAGGAAGACTTAGAACCATCACTAACAATAATACCCCATTACCAACCTCTTCCAACCTAACTCCCAATCTAGCCAACCAATGCACCTCCCTAGCCATCTCCTTATCACCAATATCAACATGATCTAGGCTACCCATAGACACCCTACTCAAGGCATCTACCACCACATTTGCCTTACCAAAATGATAATGCACACTCATATCATAGTCCTTAAGAAGTTCCAACCACTTTCTTTATCTCAAGTTGAGATCTTTTTGAGTAAAGACATATTACAGGGTCTTATGATCGGTCAACACTACAACATACACCCCATTCAAATAAAGTCACCAAATTTTCAAAGCAAACACTGTGGCGGTCAATTCAAGATCATGAGTAGGATAGTTCATTTCATGCACTTTAAGTTGTCAAGAAGCATAGACTATCACCCCTACCATTTTCCTTTAGCACACAACCCAAACCAACTCTAGAAGCATCACAATACATCATAAATACCTCAATCCCATCCAATAGTGATAAAGCAATATTCATTAAAACCCTTCATCAAATCTTATAATAAATCATGGTTTCATAAGAAATCATCATTCAATTCTTGAGGTAGGAAATAAACCAATAGGAGTGGGCACAAGCTTATATTTCAAGGTTTGGAAGCTCATCTCACATTTATTGATCCACACAAACTTAGCCTTTTTTTGAGTCATAGAAGAGCCTATTCACAAACCTCCGATAATAGCCCGTTAAGTCTACGAAGCTCCTAATGTCCGACGTGGTCAATGGTCTAGGCTAATTTCTAATCACATTGGTCTTCTTAGGATCAACCTTAATTCCATCCCCAGACACCACATTTCCTAGGAAGGCACCCTCCCTCAACCAAATTTCATACTTCATATTTAGCATATAATTTCTCCTCCCTCAATCTTTGCAACACAATCCTCACATGAGCCCTATGCTCCTCCTCACCACGAGAATAGATCACAATGTCATCAATGAAGACTACAATGAAGGATTAAGGTAGGGTTTAAAGACCCTATTCATTAGGTTCATAAAGATGGTTGGTGTATTGGTCAACCCAAAAGACATCACCACAAATTCATAATGCCTATACCTAGTCTGGAAGGTTGTCTTGGGAATGTCATACTCCCACACCTTCACTTGATGATACTCGAACCGAAGATCAACCTTAGAGAAGTGGCTAGCCCCTTTCTATTGGTCAAACAAATCATCAATTCTCAGAAGAGGATATCTATTCTTGATGGTGACCCTATTAAGTTTCTAGTAGTCAACACATGTCCTAAGGGACCCATCTTTCTTTTTCACAAACAACACTGGTGCATCCCAAGGTGATTGGCTAGGCCTAATAGACCCCTTCTCCAATAAGTCCCTCAATTGCTTCTTCAACTCCTTTAACTCCATCGAGGTTATACGGTAAAAGGAAATGGAAAAAGGTTGAGTATTGGGGAAGAGGTCTATACCAAAATCTATTTTCCTTTCGGGAGGAACACCGGGAAGGTCATTTTGGAAGATATCAAAAACTCTTTTTCAATCGAAATCGACTCTATGGGAATGACCTTAGACTCCACATCCCTAACCCTCACAAGATGGTAAAAACACCCCTTAGAGATCAACGAAAAGGCTTTAATGCAAGAGATGAATCTACCCTTGACTACCACATTTTGACTCTCCCACTCAAGAATAGGTTCATTTGGGAATTAGAACATAACCCTATGAGTTCTACAATCAATAGAAGCATAATATACATGCAACCAATCCATCCTAAGAATAACATCAAAATCAACCATGTCCAACTCAACAAGATCACAAGGAATATTTTATGCAAGATGCAAATAGGACAACTTCTATAGACTTTTCTAGCAACAATAGATGCTCCAATAGGAGCATCCCCATATGAG
>DF358205.1:170057-194403 GCA_000787875.1 Solanum virginianum
GCTAGGAATATTTCCTAATGCCTATCTATGTTATCTCATATAGAGGTATGTTGGATATGCATATAGAGTCTATGCTGTCTACTTTATTCTTTCTACACTAAGATTTGTTGGATTTCTTATGGATTTTTGAATTATTTATTAACTTGTGTATGTTTGATATGTTAAGAGGTTAGTTGAGGTTCTTTCAAGAATCCTAATCATTATATTGCTCCTAGAGCCTAGCTTGGGTCATGAAACTATACATGCTAAATTATATCCCATTCGAGGATGAGGATATTATAAGCCATAAATGAAACTATGACCTATGGAAAGGGATCATAGAATGAGGGTCCCTAAGATTTGGTGTTTAATATGTTGCAATACTTATGTTTACAAAGAGAACTATGGACTGTAAAACATAGGATAGGTTCATTGAAGAAAGTTCATAGATGAGATTCAAAAAGTATGATTTTAGTGAATAGGATCTACGAATGTCTTCGACAAGTCCTTCTTTTTTATATGATTTGTTAGTGGGGTTCGTAGAATACCGCAATACTTAAAATTCTTTTTGAGAATTTTATATGATTGTATAAGAGGATTTTTACAATTCGTACATAAAACTGTGGTCCATAGAGTTGGTTTCATGGATGAGATCCTACATCTCAAATAATTGGTCTGCTTTCTATGGACAAGATTTCGTAAATTGTAGAGAGGCATACAAACCATAGATGGGTCCTATGGCACTTGTCTTGTAGATTCTAATGAAGGATAGTTTTTTATATTTCCTACCTTTCTAACCCCTAAAATATGTCATTTTGGACCTATAATTACCCTATAACAATTTTATTACATCAGAGTTCACTCATTCCCAAAATATTCACCCAATCCACCAATTCTCTTAAAGTTTCATTTTCACTAAGGATTTCTTAAAGGTCAATGCTAGAATTCTTCAATTTCATCATTAATTTTTAGATTTTCTTCAAGGTTCTCAGTTAAGGTATGTGGATATTTGTTCTTAGAATTTTTTTATCCATGAAGTCCAATAAATTCTCAATTTTTCCATGCATTCCTAGTATGAAAAATTCATGAATTATGTTTTATTTTATACTTTTAAAGTGAATTATGCATGAATTGATATTTATTATATGATTTAGAAGATTACATTCAAGTTCTCCTTAATTGTGATCTATGGTTCAGAAATTCATTATGTGTCATGACCCAAGCGTAGGGCCTAGACGTGACATGGCGCATAGAGAACCCGAAGGGACCCCAAGCAAGCCTCTTAACATATCATTACACATCCTTGGTCACAAAAATAATAAAATACAACAATAATAGAGTAAAATAGGGACAATAGAGATAAGGGACAACTTCCATATCATAAACATCAAGGGTCAAGAAAGAGTCAAACCTCATAACATTACACATGATATGTCCAACAACACCTCTATTACATAGATAAGAGCAGGGGCCAAGACAAGCAACCAGGCTTACCCTCATAGTAAATTTATACATAAAAGAAAGATAGTCTTAGAACATAACAAGAAGTCCTAAGCATCATCCCCGAAATGGAGGACTGCCCAAAGAGATTGAGAGAAGTTGTACTAGCCACGTGGAGGAGAATAATCAAGCGAGGGTCTGATTCCTACATCGTGACATCGTGTAGGCATAGAGTATGCATTAGTATGTTTGAATGTACTAAGTATATAGGATGCAATGAAACAATAGATAGACAACATAATCAAAATGCATAATTAGGCAATAGATGAGCATATAGCAATATGACATGCATGGAAGATGCTTAGAGTAAATCATGCTTATATATAACATAATACATATGTAAGGACAGACCATTATTAGTGTATATCCAAGGCCTTCCACCCCCTTGGAGAAGTGAATGAGGTACAAACTCCTCAATAGGTTGATGAGGTACAAACCCCCCAACATGGTTGATGAGGCACAAACCCCCCAACATGGTTGATGGAGTACAAACCTCCTATTGTGGTTATCAAGGTACAAACCCCTTGGCATGGTTGCACGGGCCTACCACCTTCTGAGTGAGGCTATAGAGGTACAAACCCCTCAATAAGGTTACCCAAGCCTATAACCCACCTGAGTGAAGCTTGGTCAATTCCCAACACTATTGAGATAATATCATATACATATATTCCTTTCATCATCACATAGTCATTCAAGTCATAAAATATGCATAGGACCTTCAGTTCCTCAAGAAATCATAATCTGGACATTTTATCAAACACTTGACGGGTGTGTAATACTAGTATAAAATCATGCAATTCAAGAGTGAAATCATGCTAGAAAATTCAACGTAGAACCATCAATAGATACTTGGTAATAGCTTCAAGCAATATATATCAATAACCTTCATCAAATCTCACAATACATCTTAGATTCATAGCTCAAAACATGCTAAAACAATCATAATTTCATGAAACCCCAACATAGTATACAGTAAAATTTATAATAGATAAGACCCATGAGTAAATCAACTTTAAATCATGCAATTTTAGGTAAAAGAGAGCTTGGGTATCATGGGGGAAAGGTATCCATGAAAGAAACCCACATACTTTTACTTTAGGAGAATCCTTGAAGAAGATTAGAGATGGAGACTTGAAGCTTGAATGAGAACCTTAAGATCCGAATAAGTTTATAAGACTTGAAATTGGACATGAGATATTGGCTAAGTGCTTTAGTGAGTATTGGGGAATGTCTTGGATGATGTGAGGGTGAAATATGGCTAAGTATAAGTATTTTCACGCATGGGAGGGCTTGGGCCCAAGACCCAAAAGCCTTAGACCGAGATAAAAATCACTGGCATCAAAATACATAGGTATAGATTTGGTCCATGATGCAAACATATCACGGAGGCAAGATTTACACAGGTCCGTGACAGCTGGGCATTACGGCATGGTCACAGATTAATTCTGGCGATCAAAATTTTGAGAAAATGAAATTCCAATTCATTCTCTAAAATTGAGGTTAAAACCATTTCCAACTCAATGTTTTTGACCCTCTAAAATAAGAATATGAAGTCGAATATCCTATATCACACATGAATTTTGAGATATATGAAAATTATGATTTTGGGCACTTCTGAGGCACATTTTTGGGCAGTTTTTGAGTCGTTTCATTATGGTTCTTTCAATTATGACTCAATTAATATTATATTATATGATTATGCATGAATTCATTATAATTACATGATTTTAAGTTGATTATTTGTTAACCTATATGCTTCTACCGAGTTTTCAATACAAGTTATGATCATGAATTAATAAAACTTTAAGCAAGTTTCATAATAAGTATAAATTAAGATTTATGATGCTATATGGTGTGCTGCAAAAATACAACACTTTTAATGCTTAAAATATAAGATTTTATGTGTTCTTAATGTGATATTTGTGGGTTTTACGTGTTTTGTGTTTAGATTTGCAAGATTATAAGTTTGCCATGATTTTGGAAAAAATTGTAGAAGTTGTTGGTTTTTTGCTGTTATACAAGTCCCTCTACAGGTCGTAAAGTATTTTACAAGTCATAGATAGACTTCATGAGGATTTCCAATGAGGGGCTATTTACTGATGTTAAAGTCTACGAATATGCAGATGAGTCATGGAGCAGTTTATAAGTCGTAGACAACCTTTCATGCCTTGAGGATCAGAGATGTTGACTTGCCATGAAAGTAATGAGAAGAAACCTCCTTTATGGGTCATAAACCACCTTACAAGTCATAAAGGGGTGTAATAGAAGTGAAGTACGAAATTCCAGCAGCTGATTACAAGACCCCGACTACGAGTAGAAAACATTGTGGGTTATAAATTGCTTTAGTGCAGTTTGCCGATCAGTTTTCCTAATTTACGTAGGACTTGTTTTTAATTGTTAAAAATAGGTTTTTTAGGTTATTTTTCAGAAGTTCTTAGTAGTTCACGTAAGTTTTGTGTAGTTTAGGTTAAGTACTCATAGAACACAATATTCTTAGAGAGAAATTGTGATAGAGTCTTTGAGAACACTTGTGGTTTAATTTAATCTTAAAGCTTGTGATTTTCATTGACTTTTGATTTACTTTTTCTTAATTCAATTATGTAAGTGTTTAATTATGTCTTCTCAATTCATAATCTCTTTATCTACATATACCATGAGTAGCTAAATCCACAACTAGGGTTGTGAAAAGCATGAAGAACTAACAAAGTAAAACTAGATAATTCATAATTCTTGGAAGGTGTATATGCATATATTAATTAACTCTCTTTATTTTGCATGTTTTCTAGTGGTGGCCAGTATTAGAACTCGCTTGGTGTTACTGATTTGACCAATGTGTAATGAATAGGAAAAGAAATTAATTAACTGGATTAGATTGATGTGTTCTCATCTAATCTACAAAACTGGGCCAATGGGAGGTTGTACTAGGACTAATAGGTAATGGTTAGTAATGCACACTATGGATATAGGCCAAGTTGCATAGTGAAATTCGCCTCTCACCTTTCACCAAAGGGCTTGGTGAACATTAGTTACTATCCTACTGCTATACACTAGATAAGAATTAGGATATCTGATGATACTGAGTTAGGGAATAATGTTTAACATAATACCCTAGTTGCTCTCTATTATAGATTTTTCTCTAGTGGTAGTTAATTTAGTTTATTTTCTCATTGATTATAGCAACCCACCCTTTTGGAGAATTGAGTCGATTAACTACTCGGATTGCATATTGGTGAGTTTTCTTGAGTCTATGTATTCCCTATGAGATCGACCCTAATCTTGGTTAGGTTCTTTATCTTGACACCAACTACTTTATCCTCTAAAAAGGAGGTGTAAATTGCACGACATCAATATTTTGGTGCTGTTATCAGGGAATACAGCTAGACTTAGTGAATTCATTTATATGTTAATCCTTAGTTCTCTTTAATTACCTTTTGTTTTTATTTGTTTTCTTTGTAGGGTGTACGTGTAGTGTATGCCTAACACATAAAGTCAAGGCAAGCCCTTAGCTCTATTTGATCAAGAGATCCACCGAACTACAAAAAGAATGGACCATGATAATGCCAATAATGCGGCCAATGCAGCCCTGCATAGGAACAATAATGATGAGGATACGATTGAGAACCCACCTCCTTTGGAGGACATTCTATTGCCTCGGGATTTTAATGCCAATGTTTACCAGTGGAACCAGTACATGTTGAATCCTATGGCTATGGAAGTGACCAGAGTTATTGTTTTACCACCACTATCGGCAGACACAAAGTTCACTGTCTCAAATGGATTACCTAAGATGCTGCAGAACCATCAATTATTTGTTGGCTTACCATAAGAGGATCCACACAGCCACCTACATAACGTGGCATTTTTTGTAAGAATGTGATGGGAAACAAAATCTTTCTATGGATGTTGTTGGACTATTTTTCTTCCCATTGTCACTTATGGGCAATGCTGCATTATGGCTATCTGAGCTTCTACAGGGCTCGATCACTAGTTGTATAGAATTGTAGAGATCTTTCTTCCCAAGATACTTTATTAAACAAAATAGGCTCAAGGTAGAGGACCAGATCCACCATTTTAAACAACTCCTTGGTGATTCATTCCTTGCTATATGGGAGCAATTTAATAAATGCTTAAGGAGTGCACCGGACCATGAGATTCTAGGGAATGTCTTGGTTGATAATTTCTATCGAGCTTAGATGCTAATGGTCAAGCATGTGTTGATATCTTCTTGGGAGGTCTATTCATAGAACAACCATTTATAGAAATCTCTGAGCACCTGGACGTAGTACCTAAATCGAACCATGTATGGGAGCCCAAGAATAGATATCCAACATATCATGCAAACACTATTGACATCAGTTCTGACCAAGCAAAAATAAATGCAGATAACATTAGTATGCTTGCTGAAAACAGAGCTAATTTGGAGATGCTAATGAAGCAGATACAAGAGACAATAAAGCTAGATAATATTCGGGGAAACCATCGCACCAAGGATGAGCATCCCAAGTATGGCAGCATGAGTAGTCATCATGTGCCCCAAACAATCGTGATATGGGAGATAAGAACTCTAGAATTGAAGAAATGCTTCACCAGTTGTTAAAGAGGGCAGATGCCCAAGATAAGACTTTGAAGGAGATCAAGTCTGACATTGCCAAGATAAACCTGAAAGTTGACCAACACTCTTTGGTAAGTTAATAGCTTAATCGGTAGTTTAGACTTATGTCAATACAACTAGATCAGATTTAAAGAGAAATGATAACAAACATTAATATTTTAGAGTGACAGAACACTGATAGGTGGTAGATTGATGCAAAGTTTGGTGATAAGGGAGCATATAAGCTTGAGAAAGTCTGAGTACTTAAGCTATCTATGTCATCTCGTGACAATAAATCATGCCCTATTTGGGAGGCAACCCAAGGCGGACCTTGGCGCCCAAATATGTTTTTTGACTCCTTTATGGGTTTATTTTTTCTTTGTTTTGTGCATTGAGGATAATGTACATCTTTTTTATGGGGTGTAGGCAATTATGGGCTTCAGTGAAGTCTGAGTAATTTGGGTCAATAACTACCCCAAATTTTGACTCTCGAGGTTTTCTTACCTATGTTCTTTTTCCCTGAGGATATTTATTTTCTATTAGATCGACACATTGAGGATGTTTACATAATATTTTTAGCATATAGTATCAATACTTGTAGCATTAAACATTTTTTATGTTTTGTTTGAAAAATGATACCCACTAAAAATTTTGATTAGTAGTTAGATTGCAACCATGCATGTTTAGGTGTCTGACAATATTTATTTTGATGAGTGAGGGTGCATTGAGATAAAAAGCATGATATGTGAGTCTTTTGTTGATAATGTATGTAATGCCATGCGATTGTGAGCATAATTTGATACATTCCTGTATTTTGTGCTAATTCGGAGTTTGTCATGTTACTCTAAGTTAGATTGTAGATTAATTTGACTAGGAAAGGATCTTAGGTCATTGTTCATAAATAGTCCACTTTAGCCTAAAAATAACCAATCAAATTGATGATATATCCCTTGTTCCTAATGTTTGAGCCTAACATGTACCTGTTCTTTAGGAACACCTGATTAAACTAGCCTTGTCTAGTAAAAACACCTTAAATAGGCCTTTGTCTTTCCTTAAACATTGTGTACCTTGACTGAGGAAAAAAGACAAAATTGAGGGTCGCTACCAAAAGTGGCCTTAGTTCGGAGGATAGATAATGCGTACCATAACACACGCTAAAAGCCTAAGTTAAGGGTGGTTCATGTGAGGGTAAAGCGCAAAAATAAGGGGGTGTGTTACAAATATAGAGAAAAAGGAGAAAAATCATGTACTAGAAAAATGAAAGAAGCTTCAAACGTGAGCTAAAAAGCAAAATGAAGTACGAAAAAAGGCAAAAAGCTGAAAAATGAAAAGAAAGCATCCAAAATAGCTTGAAATAGGAAAAAGGAAGAATAAGGTGAAAAAAATGTTGGTGGGGCAAAAGTGTAGAAAAACATAATTTCAAGGACGGGTTTTAGTCACTATTTTCCCAAAATACAATTCCAACTATTTTTCTTCCCATTGTCACTTATGGGCAATGCTGCATTATGGCTATCTGAGCTTCTACAGGGCTCGATCACTAGTTGTATAGAATTGTAGAGATCTTTCTTCCCAAGATACTTTATTAAACAAAATAGGCTCAAGGTAGAGGACCAGATCCACCATTTTAAACTGGTATTAGTGATCATGCATGAATATCTTTTAGGAGAGTGAGTGTTTTTGCCTAGTCCTAAGGTCAAATATGAAAACATCATTGAGTATCAACTATGAGACTTCTTTCTATGAGGGCACTTTCATTGCATTGTTAGCATTTGACTTGTTTAGTGATTGTGTACTGTTGATAACCCCTTGCTTATCATAGTTATGCTATCTCATGCACCAAGTTACATTTGTTTGCTAAATAAATATCTAATCCTATTTTGAGAAGTTGGTGTGGGTATCTATGTCTGATATGTATGTGACGTATGCCATTAAGTTAAGGTCTTTGTGTTACTATGTTGTCTATATAGATTGAGTCTGTCGCTTGAGAACAAGCAATAATTTTAAGTTGAGGCTGTTGATATGCTGCCAAAATACAACACTTTTGATGCTTAAAACATAGAATTTTGTATGTTCTCAATGCAATATTTATGAGTCTTATGTGTTTTTGTGTTTAAGTTTGCAGGATTACAGGTTGGCCATAATTTGGGAAAAATTGCAAAAGTTGCTGGTTTTTGCTATTGTACGAGACAGTCTATGAGTCATAGAGCTTTCTACGAGTTATAGATAGGTTTTATGAGGATTTTCAGTGAAGGCCTATTCGTTTAAGTTCACGTCTATGAACATATAAATGAGTCGTGGAGCAGTTTACGAGTCGTAGACTACCTATTATGCCCTAAGGATCAGAGAGGTGGACCTTCAGGGAAGTTATTAGATGAAACCCCCTATATGGGTCATAAACCACCTTACAAGTCATAAAAGGGGTATCATAGAAGTGAAATCCAAAATTTAGCAACTAATTATGAGACCACGACTACGAGCCGTAGAAGACAATATGGGTCGTATAGTGCTTTCATAGAGTTTACCATCCAGTTTTTCTAATTTGTTTAGGACCTATTTTTAGTTATTATTATACATATGATTTTTTGGTTATTTTTCACAAGTTCTGAGTAGATCATGTCAGTTTAGTGTAGATTAGGTTAAGTGCTCAGAGAACTCAATATTCTTAGAGAGAAATTTTGAGAGAGTCTTTTTAAACACTTGTGGTTTAATTCAATCTTCAAGCTTGTGATTTTCATTAACTTCAGATTTGCTTATTCTTAATTTAATTATGTAAGTGTTTAGATATGTCTTCTCAATTCATAATCTCTTTATCTACACATAGCATGAGTAGCTAAATCTACAACTAGGGTTGTGCGAACCATGAAGAACTAACAAAGTAAAACTAGATAAGTTACAATTCTTGGAAGGTGTATATGCATATATTAATTAACTCTCTTCATTTTGCATATTTAGTAGTGGAAAATATGAAACTCGCCTAGAGTTACTAACTAGACATGGGTAGTAATGAATACAAAACGAGATTAATTAACAGGATTTGATTGATGTGTTCTCATCTAATCAATCAAACTGGGCAAGGGGAGGTTGTACTGGGACTTATAGGTAAAGGGTACTAATGTACACTATGGAGATGGGCCAAGATGCATACTAAAATTCGCCTCTTGCCCTTGACAAAGGGGCTTGGTGAACTTAACTTACCATCCTGCATGCTATACGATAGACAAGAATTAGGCTATTTGGTGATGTTGAAATGGGGTATTATGGGGAACATAATACCCTATTTACTCTCTATTATTGATTTTTCTTTTTGATAGTTAGTTTAGTTTATTTTCTCATTGATCATGGTACACCCTCCCCCCTTTAGGTAATTGAGTTGCTTAACTACTCGGATTGCATATCGGTGAATATTTCTTGAGTCTACGTATTCCTTGTGGATTTAACCCTAACCTTGGTTAGGTCCTATTTCTTGATAGCGACCACTTTATCCTCTAAAAAGGAGGTGTAATTTGGGCGACATCACTATACAAGACAAGTATAAAGATTATGAGTTAATCAAATTAGGCATAATTCATAATGATGGAAGGCTTACATTCACATTACACGAATCACTACGAAAATGAGCTATTTTGTGAACAAGACTTTAAGAAACAAATTGGTAGTTACTAATTGCCTTTGCATATTCTTAAGCTTTATGATTTATAATAAGTACTCCATTAAATTTTGACTTACAATCGAGATGGAGACAAGACTTAAAGGGTCCTTAGTAGCAATCTCTAGTCCTATAACTATGTGCCACCATAGGATTTTATCTATTTAGACTTGCTAGTAAATCCACATAAAGCATAAAATCATGACCTAGTTTACAGAATAGATTCTACCTTGGCATGTGGTCTCTTTTTTTCAATGTTGGAAAATATAGAGATTTCATATAATAGCTCGCATGGTCTTATTGTCGGTTATGATTTTTGTTCTACATAGTATAACCATCTATGATTTATATTTATTAATGACTTCCATTATGATTTTGGTTATGCATTGTCTATATTTATGATTTGCTTATGCTTTAAATGACTCTCATATCATGCTAGATACTTCGATTAATTGCACATCATGGTATTGAACATATTGGATTGCTCACATACTTAGTACATTCAAAGTACTAATGCATACTTTCTTTTGCCTGTATTGTATTATTATGTAGAGTTAGACAAGCTCTCCCATCTTTCATGTTATTAGGGTTATCTCCACAGTTGAAGTTAGTGAACCCTCTTAATCCAGGCACATGCTTTGATATAGTTTTTACTTGGCTATCTTTCTTTCATTTCTGATTATGTGTTGACATCAGGAAAGACAAGTAATATCCTAGTAACTCATCTATGCTAGAGGGTTTTCAGATAAAAGAGTAAAAGTGTCTATGTTGCCTTCTACTTGTTGATCTCTTACTGATGAATTATTAGACTTTTCCTTTGTTACTTTTACATTATTATATTATGTTTACTTACTCTATGTATGATTGATATGCTAAGAGGTTGGTAGGAGTCCTTTGTGGTTCTAATCGTCGACACACCTAGGGCCTAGCTTGAGTCATGATAATATAATTGGTTGAATGAACCAAGGAATAGCTAATCTGGGATCACGGGTAAGATATAGTAAGGCATACACCTATTAGACCTAGATGTTGGTGATAATCACTTATTTAGGTGATCAATGACTTAGATAAACTTAACTTACTAATCTTACATACTAGAAATAGAAAAGGTTACTATTACAAGTTTGTACTAAGTATGAGTTCATGAAAATGGCAATACCCTAGCTTCATCTTTTATTGATTTAAGCACTTGTAGTTTATAATTTGTTACTTGATATTAGTTTACCTAGAATAATTAGTTTACAAAAATTCTCTTTTAGGAAATAAGTTGACTAAGTGTACAAATACACATAATTAAGCTAAGTCTGAATCATATTCCCCATAAGTTTGATCCTCACCTTGGTTATGTTCTATATTTGAACAAAAACCACTTATACTTCTCAAGGGATGTGTCATTTGGGTGTATTACATATGTACCTCTCTCCTCGATAAGGAAATTGTATCAAACCATATTTATCTATACATTTTATAAAATCAACCCTCTCACATCATGACACAAGTTTAAAATATGAGTATTGGTCTTTGTGAAAGCTTAAGTTATTGATAAAGTGAGATTTTGTATCATTCTAGGTTTTGGAGGTCAGATCAAGGATCTATTGATTTCATTAGCTCGGTAACATCGAAACTGAACTACAAGAAGTTTCAAAACTAAATTTTGAGTTAAAATGTGGTTTTTAAAACTAAAGTTGTGATTTTAGTCGTTTCTGGAATCAAAATTTGACTTTGGTCAATATTCAAAGTTTGAAAAGTTGGATCAGAATTCAGATAGTCCCAATAGTTTGGGATAGTGAAGACTAATGCATAAATTGATCTTATCATAATTTCTGGAGTTTTGGATGGAAATTTTTATATTTTGATGTCTTATACTAGTTTTATTGACTTGAATACATAAATGTGGTGAGAAGGTCTTAAAACTAATTTTTGATGATTCTGTGGAGTCTGGACCACTGTTTCTGGTATAGATACATATAAAGTTTGTGAAATTATGAGTTCGTATGAGTTTCGAGGGTCCTTACTAAGTACGGAAATTAGACTTAGGTTGTTGATTTGCTAATAACTGGTGCAGGGTTATTCTCTTATCCGTGTTCATGGATGAGCCTCCGTGTTTGTAGAGGTCCTGGGAGTTTACACTCTACGATCGATAGATGGGCTCTTGATATGCTATCAAAATACCGCACTTTTGATGCTTAAAACATAGGATTTTGTGTTTTCTCAAGGTGATGTTAGTGGGTTTTATGTGATTTGTGTTTATCTTTGTAGAATTAAAGGTTGGCCATGAATTTTGGGGAAATTTACAGAAGTTGTTGTAGATTTCCTGCTATACAAGACACCTTACAGGGATATAGACCATTCTACGAGTCGTAGGGTAATTTTATAAAGAATTCCAATGAGGGGCAAAGTTTCTTGAGTTAATTCTACGAACATGTAGATGAGCTGTAAATTAATTTATGAGTGGTAGAAGATGTTTCATTCCCTGCAGACTAGAGAATGAAGACTTTCTGAAGTTCATCATACAAAACCCCCTTTACAGGTCATACGCCATTTTACGAGTCATAAAAAGGAAGTCAATCTTTTCAAAAACAATGTACGAGACCCTATTGCGGGCCAAAAACTTCAATATGGGCTGCAAAGAGCTTTCATGAGGTGTGCCGACCAGTTTTCCTAAGTTGTTTAGGATTTGAATTTGAATTATTATAAGTAGGTCTTTCAAGTTATTTTCAGAAGTTCACGTAAGTTTTGATAGGTTTTAGGTTAGTACTCACAGAACTCAATATTTAGAGAGAGGAAATTGTAAGAGAATCTTTGAGAACACTTGTGGTTGAATTTGATCTTAAAGCTTGTGATTCTTATTAAACTTGGATTACTTGTTCTTAAATCTACTGTGTAAGTGTTTAATTATGTCTTCTCAATTCATAGTCTCTTCATCTACATAACCAGGAAGAACTAACAAAGTAAAATTGGATAATTCATAATTCTTGGAAGGTGTTTATGCATGTATTAATTAACTCTCTTTGTTTTGCATGTTTTCTAGTAGTGGCCAACATTAGAACTAGCCTGGCGTTACTAACTGGACCAAGGTAGTAATGAATCGGAAAAGAGATTAATTAATTCGATTCAATTTTATGTTTTCTCATCTAATCAACCAAACTAGGCAAAGAGGATGTTGTATTCGGACTAATAAGTAATGGTTAGTAGTGCACACCACGGAGATGGGCCAAGTCACAGAGTGAAATTCACCTCTAACCTTCAACCAAAGGGCTTGGTGAACTGAAATTATCGTAATGCATGCTATACACTAGACAAAAATTAGGTTGTCCGATGATACCGTGTTGGGGAATCATGGGGAACACAATACCCTAGTTGCTCTCTATTATTGATTTTTCTCTTGTAATAAGTAGTTAGTTCACTTTTCTCATTGATTTTTGCAAACCCCCCCTTTGGGGAATTGAGTTGGTTAATTACTCGGATTACATATTTGTGAATTTTTGTGAGTCTACGTATTCCCTATGGGATCGACCCTAACCTTGGTTAGGTTCTATATGTTGACAGTGACTGCTTTATCCTCTGAAAAAGGAGGTGTAACTTAGGAGAAACCAAGATTTTGGCCCCATTTCTGGGGAATATGGCTAGACTTAGTGAATTCATTAGTAATTTGAGTGTTAATCCTTAGTTCCTATATTTTATTTTTATTTTTATTTTTGTTCTTTTTCAAGGTGTAGGAGTAGTGTATGCCTAATACTTGGAGTCAAGGCAATCCCTTAAACCTTTTTTGATCCAGAGATCCAAAGAACACTAAGAAAGATGGCCCTAGATAATGCCAATAATGCGGCCAATGCAGCCTTGAATAGGAATAATAATGAGGATGCTGAGAATGAGAACCACTTATTTGGAGGATATTCCAGAGCTTGAAGATTACGACACCAATGCTTACCAGTGGAATCAATACAGGTTGAATCCTTTGGCTATGGAGGTAACTGGAGCTATTGTATTGCCACCACTACCAGCAGACACAAAGTTAATAGTCTTGAGTGGGTTACTTCAGATGCTGTAGAACCGTGAGCTATTTGTGGGCTTAGCATCCGAGAATCCTCATAGCCACGTACACAATGTGCCATTTGTCTATAAGAGTGTGATAGGAACACAAAATTTGTCTACGGATGTTATGGGACTTTACTTCTTTCCATTGTCTCTCACGGGCAATGCTGCATTATGGCTATCTGAGCTCCCGAAGAGTTCAATCACTGGTTGGGAAGACTTATAGAAGGTATTTTTGGAGAGTACTTCCCTAGATACAAGAAGTTCAAATTGAAGAACCGAATCAACAACATTGAGCAACTTCCTGGTGATTTAATAAGCATTACTTGGGAGCGGTTTACAAAATGTCTGAGGAGCATCCCTAACAACAAAATAGTTGATGACGCTTGGTGGAGATCTTCTATCATGCCTTTGATAAAAATAGTTAGGCCTATACTAACACTATTATGGGTGCATGTTTATAGATCAACCATTTGCAAGGATCACGGTGCTCATTGAAAGAGTGGTCAAGAAAAATAATGCATGGGGTAGCGAGATAGAGCATCCACAAAGAGTTGATTGTCGTTAGTGTAGGTCTAGAGCAAGCCAGAATTAATGCAGAAATCATGTAACAACTTGGTCAGATTCACACAGGTGTAGAGGTGATAGTGAACAAAAGCCAAGAGAGAGTAAATATAGTAATACATCAACCTTCACATGCACCCATGTACGAAGAGCCATATTATGATAAGGACGCATATTTTATTGCTGATCAGACGGGGGGTTTTTGGACCAATGCCCAAGGGTCCAATCAGGACTTCGGCCAACAAGGTCAAGGAAACCAAGGTCAAAACTTTGGTAGAGATGGAGCTTACAAGGACCATCGCGGAGGTGATTATGATAGGAACAAGGGTCTAGAAGCAGATTGGGGTCATAGAGAAGGCTTCAAAAATGGTCCTTATGTGCCACCACACAACCGTGATGCAGTTGCAGATAATTCTTGAATTGAGGAGATATTTGATCATTTGTTGGAGAAGGCTGAGACACATGATAAGACTCTAAGGTGCATGAAATAGGAGATTTCAAGTATTAATCAGAAAATAGAGTGTAACTCTGTTGCTATCAAATAGCTGGAACAATAGTTTGGTCAAGTGTTGACTCAACTTAATCAGTATTAGAGGGGTACACTGCCTAGCAATACAGTGCAGAATCCTAAATATGACAGGCAGCATATGGTGGTAAATACTCGAAGTGGCAAGAGCACTATTGATCGTCCAATACTGGTTAATGTAGAAGATGTTTGAGAGGAGATGATTATGGCAATGGATGTATGAAATGCCCCAAAAATTCTTGAAAATGTCCTTCAAAAATACCCATAATCGTAATTTCCATATATCTCAAAATCCATGCTTGATATCGAAAACTCAAATTCATATTCGTGATCAAGGGGCAAATTTAAGTTGGAAATAGGTATAACTCCAATTTTAGACTACTCGTAGCAAAAATTAATCTTTCAAAGTTTGAGATTTCTAGAGATGATCTGCATCGAGGCGTGATGTGCCATGGGCACGAAGAGGTATATTTTTTTGCTAGTTTTCTTATTTTTGCCTAGAGGCGTTGAAATCATAGCCCTATGTCCTCGTATGTGTAAAATCACCTATACTTAGCCATTTTCAACTCTATATCACTTAATACCCTCTCAAACCTTCTCTAACACTTAACCAAACATTTTATCAAAACTTCAAGTGTCCCAAGCTTAATTCTGCATCTCAAGAACTCTCTTCGAACTTCAAGCCTCCTTTAAGACTACATCAAGAAAACCCAAGTTTGAGGTATGTGGGTTTCAACCATTGGGTCATTTTACCCATGGTGCCCAATCTTCCTATCTTATGAAAATTGCATGTTTTCAAGTTGTATTACTTATAGGTATTACTTATTATAGATTATGACTGCAAATTATGTTGTGGTTTTAGGAAATATTGATTGAAATTACATGTCTATCTATTTCAAGCTTATACTATGAGATGGTTTATCTATTGTGACTATGCATATTTTAAGGTATGAAACTATAGTCTATTATGAGATTTCATGATGGATTTTAGGGTATCATACATGAGGGTTTTACTATATGTTGGAGGCTTGACTTATATTGAGTTTGCTCATATTATTTCACTCTTGAATTGCATGATTTTGAACTAACATTGCACACCCGCCAAGTGTTTGATAAAATGTCTTTTCAAGGATTCTTTAAGTTATTTATGATCTTTTGCATATTGTATAAGTCAAGTGACTTTATGATGAATATGTGCTTTCAAAATATATTATGAATTCATGAAACTATTTACGATTATGACAGTATGAAGTTAAGCCTTTTTTCCAAGGATTTTACCTCTTGTGAGACATTGATATTAATGCAAGGGTAATATTTGATGATGATCTATTCTTATGTTTTAAAGTTAGGCTCACTATTAAAGGTCAAAGATGTTTTCGAGCTACTTATGTTATAATTCTATGTTTAGAGCTACTCGTGTTATGATTTTATGTTCATTATAAGTCACTATAGATATGATTATTACGGGGATTAGGCTTAGCACCGATGCATTGAGGGGATGCTCTCACTGCTCAAACTATGTGCCAACATAGGATATATTTTACCCTTGCTTTACAAGCTGATCCATTTAGTCTCTCTTGAGATTCTTCCCTAAATAGGTCATATTCCCATAAGGTGAAGCTTCTTCTCCTTTTCAAAATGGGTCATATTTGTGTAAGGAGGGTTACTTCATATGAAGTGGGTCACATTCCCATAAGGTGAAGTATGGTTTACCCAGGCAAGTAGACCATCTCTTTACCGATTAGGGGTAATCATCGAGAGTCAAAGTTGTAGCTCGCTTGGTCTTATTCTATATCGGTTGAGGTCTCTTCCTACAACTATGTAATATGATCTATACAAGTTGACTGATTTACAAGTATGTTTTACTTTAAGCATTGATCATGCATGCCACATTGAGATTAGACTTATCTATTGCCTATTATTATGCATTTTGTTTATATTTGGCTATGTGTTGTTGCATTGCATCCTGCATACTTAGTACATTCAAACATACTACCGCATACTATATGCCTACATGATGTTATCTTGTAGGGACTGAAGCACTTCTTGATCATCCTTCACGTGGCTAGCCTTGGTATTTTAGGAGATAAGCTTTGGTCAGTCCTCAAGTTCGGGGACACTAGCTATATTACTCTTGTCATATGTTTTCTCTTTATGTTGAACTCTTAATACTATGAGGGTGAGCCTGAAAAGTGTCTTGGCCTAACTCCAATCGATATTTAGAGGTGTTGTTGGTACAAATGCTATACTTAAGCTTTGAGCTTTGACTCTTCTACCTTTTATGCTATCAAAAACTTCCCTTAGTCCTACTTTCCCTTTTATATTATCTCTTGTCATTGTTTACTTTGCTTCCTCAACCAAGGATATGTGATTGATATGCTAAGAAGCTTGTTTGGATTCCTTTGGGTTCCCATTCGCCATGTCACATCTAGGCCCTAGGCTTGGGTCGTAACAAACTTGGTATCAGAGCACAAGGTTGTTAATTGTCCTCAAAATCCAACACACTATGTCAATTAGATTCTTATTTATGGTTGTAAACTGCACCACCACTACAAGTAAGAGGCTATGAGGCATTTTAGGAAATGTTTCCCTTCTTTACGGTCTATGTCCTGCTATAGAAGTAAAGATAAGGTTTACCTCTAATGAATGTTCTTTGTTATTCTAGATCATGCCAATTCCAAGAGGAAGAAGAGCTCATACACCCGAGGAGCAACCAGCTCCTCCCGCTCTTCAAGTTCCTTAAGACAGAGGAGTGGTTCATAATGAGTTCCAAGATACTATTACCATGTTGGCTCATGCTATAGCCAACCAAATCAACCTAGGGGCCCAAACCCCTCATTCTCCTACTCTAGCCTCAAGGGTGAGGGATTTTACTAGAATGAACCCACTAGAGTTCCATGGGTCAAAAGTGGATGAGAATTCTCAAGATTTCATTGACAAAAGGTATAAAGTGTATTCTATTATGGGGCTTATTTCGTAGGAGAAGACGGAGTTGGTGGCCTACAAACTCAAAGTGGTGGCTCAAATTTGGTTGACCCAATGGAAGATGGAGAAGGTAAATAATAATGTCATCTTTTGGAAATAGTTCAAAGTGGCATTTCTCAATCAGTTCTTTCTTGTAGAGCTAAGAAAGGCTAAAATGATAGAGTTTATGAGCCTTAAGCAAGGTTCCATGAGTGTGGGAGAGTATGCCCTCAAGTTCCACCAACTCTCCAAGTATGCCCCATACTTGGTTGCGGAGCCGAGTTCTAGGATTAAAAAATTTGTGTTATGTGTCTCTGACTTAGTTAATGAGAAGTGTTGTACTACAATGCTGGTAGGTGATATGGATTTTTCCCGCCTCATGACTTTTTCCGAATAACTTGAGGGGAAAAAGCTTAGAAAGAGAAGGGTTGGTGAGTCCAAGAGGGTTCATTTCGAAGTTAGGTTCCAAGGTTGCAAGGGTGTCTAGTTTCTTCAAGGCCACAAGTGCCAAGGCCAAGAGTCATCTAATGCTTCCAACAAGGAGTTTGCTTATGATAGATTGCCAAATTAAAGATTCCAAGGAGGTTATGAAGGGGAGACAAATCTTAGATGATGAAAGTGTGGGAAAGTCCATGGTGGCCCATGTTTGAAGAACTCTAATGCTTGTTTTTGTTGTGGAAAATTTGGTCACAAAGTTAGTAGTTGTCCTCATGCGTAACCTAAAGGTAGAGATGGTCGTCCTCAAGGCCAAGGTGCTAATAGGGGCCAAAGAGGAAGGGAAGGCCATCAAGGGGGTGCGCCAAAGCAAAATAGATTCTATGATCTTCAAGAGAGGCAAGGGGTGGATGAGGTGCCTAGTGTCGTCATTAGTATGTTAAAGATTTTTTATTTTGATTTGTATGCATTGTTAGGCTCGGGTGCCAGTCTTTCTTTATTTACTCCATTGTTGCCAAAAAGCTTCATGTTAGTCTTGAATTATTGTGTGAACCTTATGAATTGTCTACCCTCATTGGTGCATCCATTGTCACTAGGATAGTCTATAGTAATTGCCCTGTGCTTATTTTGCATGAAGTCTTGTGTTGTGATTTGGTTGAGCTTGGCATGGTGGAATTTGAAACTGTCCTTAGGGTGGATCAATACCCTGCATATTATGCCTCTATTGATTATAGAACCCATAGGGTCAGATTTTAATTCCCCAATGAATCCATCTTTGAGTGGCAAAGTTGTGATGTGGTGGCCAAGGGTAGATTCGTTTCTTGTCTTAAAGCCAATAACTTAATTTCTAAGGAGTGTCTCTATCGTCTTATGAGGGTTAGGGATGTTGATTTCAAAGTTCCTTCCTATCGAGTTGAATCTAGTGGTCAATGATATGTTGATGTCCTTTCCGATAATTTGAATTTTGGGTATGTCTTTTAGCTTGGCTAATGCATAGACTATATTTATGGATCTTATGAATAGGGTCTTTAAACCCTACCTTGACTTATTTAGGATGGTTTTTATTGATGGTATCTTGATCTATTCCCGAAGTGAAGGAGAGCATGTGAGTCATTTGAGGATGGTGTTACAACTATAGAGGGATGAGAGGTTAATTGCTAAATATGAAAAATAAGGTTGTGGGGTAACAAGGGGTGATTAGAGGAGTACACCGATTGGCTAGGTTAGGAATATATGAGGTTCGATGAAGTTGAGAATGGTAATATAGTGGTTTTGATAGTTTTGACTCTTCTTCGATTAAAGAGGTCAAGTTAAAGCAAGACCTTGATTCCGCCTTGCTAGAGTTGAATGTTTCAGTGGAGAATGGTGAAATAGAGGTTTTCTCCCTAAGGAAGAGATGGTGTCCTTATGTACTAAGATAGGTTAAGTGTGCTTGTGTTGTTGATTGGGTTCACTTGAAAGTCCCACCAATGAAGGGTGTGACCCAGTTTGCCAAGAAAGGGAAGGTTTTTGGGTCCTTGGAACGACACCAAAAATTGCCCAAAAACGTGCCTCAGAATGGCCAAAATTTTAATTTTCACATATCTCAAAATCTGTACGTTATTTCAAAAATTTGACTTCAGATTATTGTTTAGGGGGTAAAATTAGGGAGAAAAGGGTCTAACCTCAATTTTAAAGCGATTAAAATTATTTATAAAAATCTACATGGTGCAATTTCTAATGGTCGTTCCGTGATGCCCTCACGACGCGCCACAGTGTTAAATTGGACATAGTTTTTCAGCTTTGTTGCAAGACTTTATGTATTGGGCCTAAAGTTACCATATGTGTTTTTACCTATACTTAGTCATATTTCACCCTCATATTACAGTAAATATTTCCCAATACTCACTCAAATACAGTCATATTTTCACTCCCCAAACTCAAGTCCCAAATCCTCATCTCAAGCTAAAGTTGTCCTTCAAGGTTTTTCTTCAAGCTTCTATTCTCCATCTTCAATCATCACCAAGTTCATCTATAAGCCAAGGTATATGGGTTTCTTTTGTGGGTTCCTTTCACCCATGATACACAAGCCTCCTTTTACTCAAATTGCATGATTTAAAGTTGATTTATAAATGGGTCTTGAGTATTATGAAATTCGCTATACACTATGTTAAAGCTATGTACGGTTGTGACTATTTTTCCATGTTTTGAGCTATAAATCTTTGATCTATTGTAAGATTTGAGAAGGGATTTTGATGTATATGTCTTGAGGTAGGTGTTGATTGATGGTTTCACAATAGATGTTCTTGCATGATTTTGTACTTATATTTCATGGTTTTATACTAGCATTACACACCCTCAAAGTGTTTGACAAAATTTCTAGATGTAGATTCTTGAGGAATTAAAGTTCCAAAGCATAAGATATGATATAAATGATGTTATAATGATGAAATGCTCTTATGTATATGATATGCTCTATATAAAGTGTTGCACTAGACCATACCTAATACAAGGGGCAAAACCCCGGGTAACCATGTTGGGGGTTTATACTCATCAACCATACGAGGGGTTTATACTTCGTCACCGTGCTGGTAAGTTGTGATTACCATCAATAATGTGAGGGGTTTATACTACACAACCATCAAGGGGTTTACATCTTGAATAGCTAGCTTGGTCTGTTCTACACATATGATATCCTATATAAGTATGAGTACTTAAGCATGTTGTGATTAAGCATTGATCATATATGCCATACTATTTATTATGCCTATTGCTTAATATTATGCATTTTGATTAAGATGCGTATCTATTGTTGCATTGCATCCTACATACTTAGTACAGTCAAATATAGTAACACATAGTCTATGCCTACATGATATCACCATGTAGGAACTAGTGCCTAAGCTGATCATCCTCCTCCACATTGCTAGTTTAGTGCTATTCAAGCTAGTTGGTGAGTCCTCCACTTCAGGGACCTAGTGTGTGTTTCTTCTATTATGTATTGAGACATTCATCCTTATTGTTTATTTTGACTATGAGGGTAAGCCCGGTTACTTTGTCTTGGCCCCTGCTCTTATCTATATAGTAGAGGTGTTTGTTAGACATGTTAAGTATCTATGATATGAGTTTAACACTTATCTTTTGACCATGTTATTGTGCAAGCTTTTCCCTTAGCCCTGTTTTCCCTATTCTTTTATCTTTGATGCTTGATTTATTTCTTCCGTGACCAAGGATGTCTAATGATGCTTCATGAGGCTTGTTTGGGCTCTTCCGGTTCCCCTTATGCCATGTCATGTCTAGGCCCTAGGCTTATGTTGTGACAAACTTGGTATCAAAGGACTAGGTTGATAGATCCTCGGAGTCTAACACACCACATCGATTAGTCTTATTCATGGTTGTGAAGTGCACCATCACTATGTATAGGAGGCTATGTTGAATTTTAGGAAATATTTCCCTTCTTCATGTTCTAAGTCGTGCTATAGAGTTGTATCAAGTTTTCCCCCTAACAGTTATTCTTTGCTATGCTAGATTATGCCAAAAACTAGAGGAATACGGGCTCAAACTTTCGAGAGCAACCTACCAATGGTGAGTTCCTGGATGCTCTTACTATGCTTGCCCAAGTGGTGGCCAACCAAGTCTAACAATGGGACTATGCCCCTCAGGCTACTGCCCTAGGAGCTAGGGTAAGAGACTTCATAAGGATGAATCCTCCGATTTTCCATGGGTCAAAGGTGGATGAAGATCTACAAAAGTTTATTGATGAGGTTTACAAAATCTTGAATATCATGGGTCTTTGGTCGAATTAAAAGGCGAAGTTGGTGGCATACCAACTCAAAGGGGCAGCCAAAATTTGGTATGAGCAATGGAAGGGTGAGAAGGGGTTAGGTGATGTGGTGCTTTGGGAGGAGTTCAAATTAGCCTTCCTTAATTGGTTTTCCCCTATTGAGCTTAGGGAGATAAAGTTGGTAGAGTTTATGAACTTGAAATAAGGTGTTGTGAGTGTGAGGGAGTATGCCCTCAAGTTTAATCAACTATCAAAGTATGTTCCTCATTTTTTGGTCGATCTTAGATCTAGGATGAATAAGTTCATGATGGAGGTCTTTGACTTGGTAAGTGAAGAATGTTGGTCCGCCATGTTAATTAGTGACGTAGACATATCTCGGTTAATGACCTATGCCGAGCAAATGCAGGAGGAGTAATTGAGCAAGAGAAGGGGGCATGAGGCCAAAAGGGCCTGATTTGAGGGTAAATTCCAAAAGGGTGCTAAATTTTGTCAAGGCCAAAGGCCTCTTCATGCTACTACTAGGGGGCTTGCCAATGACTTCCTTGGGCCTCAAAGTGTTAGTGGTATGACTCTTTTTTATATGTGTCCTAGATGTGGGAAGGGTCATAATAGCCCATGTTTGAAGGGTTTTAATGCATTCTATGAATGTGGGGAGCTTGACCACAAGAAGGTAGATTGTCCAAGAAACTGTGGCAAGGTTCGGGGTGCTAATGCGGTCCCACTAGGAAGAGGTGCCCTAAAGATGGTGCACAAGGCACAATTGATTTTATGCTCTACATGGGAAGTAAGGGGTTGGTAAGGTCCCTGATGTTATTACTGGTATATTGAAAATCTTTGACTTTGATGCGTATGCTTTGATTAATCCGGGTGCCACTCTTTCCTTTGTTACTCCTCTTGTTGCTAAAAAGTTTCATGTTGTCATCGAGGTGTTGTATGAGTCATTTGAAGTGTCTACTCCTATTGGTGCCTCTATTGTAGCTAGAAACGTTTATAGGAGTTCGCCTATTTGTACTTTGCATAAATTTTTGCCTTGTGATCTTGTTAAACTAGACATGGTAGACTTTGATGTCATTCTTGGTATGGATTGGTTGAATGCGTACTATGCTTCTATTGATTGTAGAACTCATATGGTTATGTTTCAATTTCCTAATGAACCCGTCCTTCAGTGGAAAAGTCAAGATGTGGTGGTCAAGGGTAGAGTCATTTCACGTATTAAAGCCCATAAGTTGATTTCTAGGGTTTGTATCATCTTGTGATGGTTAAGGATGTGGAGTCCAAAGTCCCTTCCATTGAGTCGGTCCCCATTGTAAACGAGTTTCTTGATGTCTTCCCAAATGACCTTCACGATGTCCCTCCCAAAAGGGAGATAGATTTTAGCATACATCTTCTTTCCGACACTCAACCTATCTCCATTCCCCCTTACCGTATGGCCCCAGTAGAATTTAAGGAGTTAAAAGAACAATTGAAAGATTTATTAGAAAAAGGATTTGCTACACCTAGTCAATCATCTTGGGGTGCTCCGGTGTTGCTAGTGAAAAAGAAAGTTGGGTCACTTAGAATGTGCATTGATTACTAGCAACTCAATAGGGTCACTATAAAGAATAGATATCCTCTTCCAAGGATTGAGTATTTGTTTGACCAATTGCAAGGGACTAGTTTCTTCTCTAAGATTGATCTTCGGTCAGGGTAGCATCAAGTGAGGGTGAGGGAGTGTGATATTCCCACGACGGCCTTCTAGACTAGTTATGGGCATTATAAGTTTGTTATGATATCTTTTGGGTAGACCAATGTATCAGCCATCTTCATGGACCTAATGAATAGGGTCTTCAAACCTTACCTTGATTCCTTTGTTATGTTCTTCATTGATAATATTTTGATCTACTCACAATGTAGGGTGGCACATATGGGTCATTTGATGGTTGTGTTGCAAAGATTGAGGGAGGAGAGATTTATCCTAATTATGACAAGTGTGAATTTTGGTTGAAGGAGGTTGCATTCTTGGGACATGTGATGTCGGGGGATGGTATAAAAGTGGATCCTAAGAAAACTGATGTGATTAGAAATTGACCTAGACCATTGACCCCGTTAGATATTAGAAGTTTCTTGGGTCTTGCGGGTTACTATAGAAGATTTGTGAATGGATTCTCCTCCATTGCTTCCCTAATGACCAAATTGACTCAAAAGAAGGTTAAGTTTGAGTGGACCGACAAATATGAGAGGAGCTTCCAAACATTGAAGGATAGGCTTGTGTCTACTCCTATATTATCACTACCAGATGGGCTTGAGGGTTTTGTTGTGTATTGTGATGCATCTAGAGTTGGTTTGGGTTGTGTGCTTATGCTA
>DF358205.1:194487-231633 GCA_000787875.1 Solanum virginianum
GGGTAAGGTTATATCTTATGCTTCTAGACAACTCAAGGTACATGAAAGAAATTACCCTACCCATGATCTAGAGTTAGCCGCCGTGGTGTTTGCATTAAAGATTTGGTGTCACTATTTGTATGGGGTGCATGTGGATGTCTTCACCGGTCATAAGTGCCTCCAATATGTCTTCACTTAAAAAGATCTCAACTTGAGATAAAGAAGGTAGCTAGAACTTCTCGAAGATTATGACATGAGTGTGCATTATCATCCGAGTAACGCAAATGTGGTTGCAGATGCTTTGAGTCGGGTAGCTCATATGGATAGTGGTGATAGGGAGATGGCTAGGGAGGTGCATAGATTGGCTAGATTGGGGGTTAGTTTAGAAAAGGTTGGTGATGATGGTGTGGTTATTTTTGATGGGTCTAAATCTTCTTTAGTTGATGAGGTGATAGCAAAACAAGATCTTGACTCCTCCTTGCTTGAATTGAAGGCCTTGGTGAATGAAGGCAAAGTAGAGGTTTTCTCCTAAGGGGGAGATTGTTCCCTTAGGTACCAAGGTAGGTTGTGTGTGCCTTGTACTGATGATTTGAGGGAGAAGATCCTTGATGAGGCCCATATTTGTTCTTATTCTATCCACCTCAGTTCCACAAAAATGTATAGATCATTGAGGGATGTGTATTGGTTGGGAGGTATGAAGAGGGACATTGCCAAATTTGCTTTCGGTTGCCATAATTGTCAGCAAGTCAAAGCCGAACATTAAAGGCCGAGTGGCCTAACCCAAGAAATAGAGATTCCTACTTGGAAGTGGGAGGTGATCTATATGGATTTTGTGGTTGGGTTGCCCAAGACTAGAAAAGGTTTTGATTCCATTTGGTTGGTGGTTGATAGGATGATTAAATCACTCACTTTCTACCGGCTAAGACCATATATGGGGCTGAAGTGTATTCAAGGTTGTATATCCATGAGTTAGTAAGGTTGCATGGGTTTCCCTTATCCATCATATCGGATTGTGGTGCACAATTCACTTCACACTTTTGGATGTCCTTCCAAAGGGGTCTTGGTACAAAAGTTCACCTTAGTACGGCCTTCCACCCTTAAATGGATGGCCAAGCCGAAAGGACAATTCAAACCCTTAAGGATATGCTTAGAGCTTGTGTATTGGAATTAAGGGTAGTTGGGTTGACCATTTTCCTTTGATTGAAATCGCATACAATAATAGCCATCACTCTAATATAGCTATGGCTCCATTTGAGACTCTTTATGGGAGACGTTGTAGATCACCAAAGGGTTGGTTTGAGGTTGGAGAGGTGGCTTTATTGGGGCTGGATCTGGTTATGAAGGCTCTTGAGAATGTTAAGATGATTAGGGAAAGATTGAGGACAGTCCAAAGTCATCAAAAATCTTATGCCTTTGTAAGAAGGAAAGAACTAGAATTCCAAGAAGGTGATTGGGTCTATTTGAAAGTTTCTCCAATGAAAGGTGCAATCCATTTTCATAAAAAGGGGAAGTTGAGCCCAAGGTGTGTTGGTCTTTATGAGGTGAGAGAGGGGGTTGGCAAGGTATCTTATTAGTTGAAGTTTCCTAGAGAAATGAATTTGGTTCACCCGGTGTTCCATGTCTCTATGTTGAGAAAATATGTTGGTGATCCTAATGCCATTGTGACTCTTAATGTTGTGGGTGTTATTGAGGATAACATGACTTATGAGGAGGTTCCGGTTCAAATCTTGGATAGGAAAGTAAAGAGATTGAGGAACAAAGAGGTGGCATCTGTTAAGGTCCTTTTAGAGGAACCGACAAGTTGAAAGTGCTACATGGGAGGTCGAAGCAAACATGCAAAAGCAGTATCCTTATCTTTTCCACTCTATGCATGCCTAAGTTACTAATTCTAAGTTCCCTATGTGATTTCAAGTCCTATGTTTTAGCCCCTAAGTCATTCATATGCATTCATGTTTAAGTTTGTAAACTTTTGATGGTTTTACACTTATGTTGGGAATTTCAAAATGGTGCTTAACATGTTATGTTGCATTCTTGTTGGGGCTGATTTGTTGATGATCACTCTTGTCTTATATGTCTCTTTTACATTCGGAGACGAATCTTCCCAAGAGGGAGATATTGTAACGACCCCAAAAAGTGCCCAAAAACGTGCTTCGGAACGGTTGAAATTTTAATTTTTACATATCTCAAAATTCATTCGTTATTTTGGAAATCTGACTTAGGATTCTTATTCAGGGGTTCCAAATTAGGGAGAGAATTATCTAACCTCAATTTTAAAGCAATTAAAACAATTTATGAAAATACAAATGGTGCAATTTCCAGTGGCCATTTCGTGATGCCCTCTAAATTCGACACTGTTTTTCAGCTTTGGTCCAAGACTTTAGTCTTGGGCCTAAAAATTTCCATACGTATTTTTACCTATACTTAGTTATATTTCACCCTCGTATTACCCTAAAAATTTTCCAATACTCACTCAAACACTTAGTCATATTTTCACTCCCCAAACTCAAGTCCCAAACCCTCATCCCAAGCTAAGGTTCTCCTTCAAGGGTCTTCTTCAAGCTTCTAGTATCCATCTCCAATCGTCACCAAGTTCATGTATAAGCCAAGGTATGTGGGTTTCTTTCATGGGTTCCTTTCACCCATGATACTCAAGCCTCCTTTTAATCAAATATCATGATTTAAAGTTGATTTATAAATGGGTCTTGAGTGTTATGAAATTCACTGCATACTTTGTTAAAGCTATGTACGGTTGTGACTGTTTTTCCATGTTTTGAGCTATAAATCTTTGATCTATTGTTAGATTTAAGAGTTGGTTTTGATGTATATGTCTTGAGGATATTGCAAGGTGTTGATTGATGGTTTTACAATGGATTTTCTTTCATGATTGTTGCCCAAGACTAGAAAAGGTTTTGATTCCATTTGGTTATGATGGTTTTACAATGGATTTTCTTTCATGATTTCATTCCTATATTTCATGGTTTTATACTAGCATTACACACCCTCAAAGTGTTTGATAAAATATCTAGATGTGGTTTCTTAAAGAATAAAAGGCCCAAAGCATGAGATATGATATGAATGATGTTATAATGATGAAATGATCTTATGTATATGATATACTCTATATAAAGTGTTGCACTAGACCATACCCAATCCGGGGGGACAAAAAGCCTAGTATGTTGGAGGTTTATACTTTGTCATCATGTTGGTAAGGTGTGATTATCATCAACCATGTGAGGGGTTTATACCACACAACCACCAAGGGGTTTATACATTAAACAACTAGCTTGATCTCTTCTACACATGATATCCTATATGAGCATGAGTACTTCAGCATGGTGTACTTGAGCATTGATCGTACATGTCATATAGTTTATTATGCCTATTGCTTAACATTATGCATTTTGATTATGATGTCTATCTATTATTGCATTGCATCCTACAAACTTAGTACATTCAAATATACTAATGCATACTCTGTGCCTACATGATGTCACCATGCAGGAACTGAAGCCCAAGTTGATCATCCTCCTCCATGTGGCTAGTTCTGTGTTATTCAAGCTAGTTGGTGAGTCCTCCACTTCGGGGACCTAGTCTATGTTTCTTGTATTATATATTGAGACATTCATCCTTATTATTTATTTTGACTATGAGGGTGAACTCGGTTCGTTTATCTTGGCCCCCGCTCTTACCTATGTAGTAGAGGTGTTTGTTGGGCATGTTAAGTATCTATGATATAAGTTTAACTCTTGTCTTTTGACCATGTTATTATGCAAACTTTTCTCTTAGCCCCTTTTTCCCTATTCTTTTATCTTTGAAACTTGATTTATTGCTTCTGCGACCAAGGATGTGTAATGATGCTTTATGAGGCTTGCTTGGGGTTCCATCGGGTTCCCTTTGCGCCATGTCACATCTAGGCCCTAGGATTGGGTAGTGACAATCCTTATAGTGTGTTGAGAAGAATTAGTAATGTTGCTTATGAATTGGAATTGCCTATTGAAAATGATATGGTTCATCCGGTCATTCATGTACTTATGTTGAGGAGATGCATTATTGGCCCAAGTTCTATAAGACTCTTTGAGGTTGTGGGTGTTGTGAAAGATGAGTTGACTTATGAGAAGTTTTCGGGGAGATATTGAATAGATATGTGGAAAGGGTTATCAATAAGGGTGTAGTGTTCGTTAAGGTCCTTTTGAAGAATCGTCAAGTTGAAAGTGTCACTAGGGGAGCCGAAGAGGACATGAAGAAGTGATATCCATACCTCTTCCATTCTATTCCAGCTTAACATAGCAAAACTAAGCACTTTCTATAATTTTAAGTCTTAAGTTTCAGCCCTTATGTCATTTGCATGGATTCATGTTTATGTTGACAAGTTTATGGTGATTTTGACGTTCATGTAGAAATTTTTGAAATGATATTTAAATGCATTTGTTGCATTCATGTCGAGCTGAAATCTTCATGATTACCTCTTTTATGTATGTTTCTTTGACATTCGGGGATGGATATTGCCAAGGGGAAGATATTGAAATGTCCCAAAAATGCCCGAAAATATGCTTCGAAAATGTCCATAATCATAATTTCCATATATCTCAAAATTCATGCATGATATCAAAAATCTGACTTCATATTCGTTATCGGGGGAAAAATTGAATAGGAAATAGGTATAATCCAGATTTTACAGCACCCATAGCAAAAATTAATTTTTCAAACATTGCGATTTCCAAAGACGATTCGCGCCCAAGGCACGACGCACCAGGGGCACGAAGAGGTATATATTTTTGCCAATTTACTTACTTCAGATGAAGGACCTTGAGGTCATAGCCACATGTCATCCTAAGCATAGAAACACCTATATTAAGCCATTTTTCAGCTCTATGTCACTCAAGACACTCTTAAAACACTCTCTAACACTTAACCAAACAATTCATCTGAAGTTCAAGTGTCCAAAACTCAATTTTGGATCTGAAGAACTCTCTTCAAGCTTCAAGCCTCCTTCAATACTACATCAATAAAAACCCAAGTTTGAGATATGTGGGTTTCAACCATTGGGTCATTTCACCCATGGTGTCCAATCTACCTATCTTATGAAAATTGCATGTTTTAAATTTATATTACTTATGGGTATTACTTATTATGGATTATGACTACAAATTATGTTGGCATTTTATGAAATGTTGATTGGAAACACATGTCTATCTATTTCAAGCTTATATTATGAGATAGTTTGTCTATTGTGACTATGTAAGTTTTGAACTATGAAACTATAGTCTATTATGAGATTTCATGATGGATTTTAAGGTATCATACATGAGGGTTTTACTATGTGTTGGTGAGTTGACTTATATTGAGTTTTCTCATAGTATTTCACTCTTGAATTGCATGATTTTGAATTAACATTGCACACCCACCAAGTGTTTTATAAAATGCCTTTTAAAGGAGTCTTGAAGCTGTTGATGATCTATTGCATATTTTATAAGTGAAGTGACATTATGATGAATATGGGCTTTCAAATATGTTATGAATTCATTAAATCATCTATGATTATTAAAGTATGAAGTTATGCCCTTTTTCAAAGGATTTTACCTCTTGTGAGCTACTGATAAAGTTTGTCATGCCCCGAGCCTACACCTTGGACATGGCCGGCACTCGAAAACCATTTCTGATCACAAGCAAATCACTTGACATGGGTAACTTACTCAGCAGAAGACATTAATACCAAAGTGAATTAGAATGGTTTCTAAGTTTATGAACTTAAAAATAAAATGATAAAGTTCGCAACCAAACTCAAAATTTTTCAAAACAATTTTAAAGAAATAACTTGATACAATATATTTCTAGTCTATGAAGCCTCTAAAGTACTGATTCTGAAAAAGGCACTGGAGTAGGCTTATAGGTACCTCAACAAAAAAATGAATACAAATAGATAAAGACTCCCGAGCTCCTCTAGATGCTAACACTCCCAACATCTTCAAGCCTTACTCAAGGTCATAAAGTGCTACTCCTAAGTTGATCACACTCGTGCCAATCTAATCCGTAAGGACTATGTGCTGTCTACTGAGCATCTACTAAGATAGACGTTTGTATTTGCATCATGATATGATGCAGTGCAAAGGCATCAGTACGTGGAATGTACATTATGTAAGATGACCAAAAAGTAATAAAGATAGAATACTTACTTTAAACTGCACCTGGAGATAGCTTAACTAACAAAAATATATCATGCATATGAAATATATACATATATTCTTAAATTTGTCAAAAGTGCAACTCAACATAAAAGAAACACTTATGTTAACGCATTAATAAGCATAGCTAAATATATATAAAATATAGTACACAAAAACTTGGCTCTGCACTTGGCTCAACTCAATCAAATATGCAACATAAATAAAGAAATACTTTAATAAAGAAATACTAAATCTCAATATGTAGAATAAGAATCCTTACTTCTTGGGGAGCTTCTCTAACAGACAACCATCTCTATGAGCTTCGTGATGATACAATATCTTGGCATGCTGCCAGAGTCATCCCGTACTTTGCTGGGGTAGGGGACGAAGAACTAGGGGAGTGGATCCATCTCAAAACTGGTACCATCTCAATGGCAAGTGAGGAGTTATACCTTGGTACAATCCTATCCTATGCTGGTTACATAGGTTATAATTTCAAATAATTTATTTTACTTCACTCATATCGGTTCTTAGTACTACTTCCGAAAAATATATTTATATAACCTATAACTTTAAAGAATGTGAATTCTCAACTACTCCCAAAAATAATTTTGATATAGCTCATAGCTTAAGAATGTAAATTCTCAAAATCTGATCTTTTGGGGACTTAGCCCAACTTACTATTTAACTTTCTCAACTGAGTCGTTAACTTGAATGAAAACTAATATCTTCTCAAACATATAGGTTACTCAGCTAATATGTAGAAATAGTTCAACAAAAATGACTACTTAACTTATCTCAAAACTATAGGCTTTGTGAGTGTTCATGAAACCCATATGAAATTTACAGAAAATCCTTCTTAACCATAAATCTTGGTTTCAATACTATATATAACAAGAAAATAATCAAGAATCATCATACTTTATCAAGAATCTATACGTACAATTAAAAAAAATACTAAACTTCACAGAAATTTACATGAATTTAATCTTAACTAGTTCTTGAAACTTCTTGGATGCAAACTACTTATATTTTCTAAAATATTCTCAAAAATAGTATTAGGGTGGCCTTATATACCTGAGAATCAACTTCTTGAAAGGATTAGGAAGAATTCTTAAAAGCCTTAATTACCCTTCTTGATTGTCTTTACGGTTGAGTTTACTTAAGAGCGTTTTTGAAGAATGAAGGTGGGTTTCCTGCGTTTTAGACTTAAATTATACTTAAGACCAACTAGTTTGGGATTATGGGGTGTGAGAAAGGTAAACTACCCTTCCTAATTAAAAGAAAAAATTGGCTCAATTTTTTGCACTGATCACTAATCTGATCTCGGATTTGCAAATGGAGCATGGGAAGACGTGTTATACAAGGTCAAATCTAGGGGTAATTTAGTCTTTTTATTGGAAGTTATAATACCTCCCCCTTGGGATCATTCATCCTCGAATGATGAGGATGCTGTGGTAAAGAGACATGAATAAACTCAAGACTCACAAAGATACTCAATAACTCAGACTCTCAACCCCTCATCGATCTTAATGGTCTCTATTCGAACTTAGGAATATACATATCATGAATTAATTACCCAAATACTCTAGATCACGGGTGAATAATGACTCAAGAGTGGAAAACTCAACTCTATCAGCTTAAGTGTATAGCTCTTACTCAATCTCCATCTTACCACCTCCTCCTCTTCTATTCAAGCCCACGTCTAAGCTTCAAGGTGCTATTCATGAGATAATCATATTCATAAAATGACAATCCTCAATACTCATCTCTAATCTCCCATGGGGCTTTCGGTAAAGGTCATCAACCCTCCTCACTACTATGCTATTTTGCCCGAGTTTTACCCTTCATTCATAGGAGCTTGCAACCCTCATCATCACCTAAATCTATTTCACACTCCCAACATCTTCAAGCCTTACTCAAGGTCATAAAGTGCTACTCCTAAGTTGATCACACTCGTGCCAATCTAATCCGTAAGGACTATGTGCTGTACTTTCTTGGAGACTTGCTTATAAAAAATAGCATTCCCATACATCTATTTCTCACTTAATGACAATTACACCTTCTAGCTTATCATCCTAATCACCTCATAGCTTCTCAGAGGTCGACATTACTTATAAATCACTAAACTTATGATAGTACCTCTATACTTACAATCTCACTAACTCCTATTAGGAGGCATGCCAATCTACCCTTACCTGACTATTACAAACAACTAGGTCTCATCTCTATCTGTACCCTTAAATGGAATAAGCATACTACGATCGTCACCTATACCCTTTTTTCAGACATAAACTCATCTTTTTTCATCATCACTATCAATACCAATGACTACGATCGTCACCTATACCCTTTTTTCAGACATAAACTCATCAACTATCATCATCACTATCAATACCAATGAAAGAATTATTAGGAGGGCTTAGATTACAATATTGTAAGCATAATTCCTTTAGGAAATCTAATATGAGGAGATTCATAACATGATATAATGCCACTAGGGGCTCATCACAAGTTTAGGGAACCATATATGCTAGAAATCTCAAGTCTTTCCTTGGATAATGAAAAGGCTGGAAACTATTAGTTAATGAGATAAGATCTAAATTGCTGAATAAAGTTCACTCCTTACTTTAAAAGCTGAACATAAACATGTATCTACATGGGGTGAATGAGTCTGGATCATGGGCATGGTGCCCTTGCATAAGATAGGAATAAAGTATCATCACAATGAAGTACAAGGAATATAAGATAGGAAAGCATTGACACCCTATTCTGATCAACTTATCAGTATCAAAGCTCAAGGTCTACTTTGGCTCATCATCTAAACATCTCCCTCTTAGCTCAAATGACACCTCTCTGTGTCTGTGAACTAACTCTCTTCACTATGCTGTAATACAACCCTCTAGACGATTGGAGCTCTACTATGTACAGAATGCTTAGATCCTCCTGCTATATACTACTAAAAGATGTGAAACTGCTACTACAACATTCTTCCGAGGTACCAACTTCTAACCTTCTTCAATCTTTATAGGAATCTTCACTTACTTGCTACTCTCATTGGAATAATAGCCACTTCCTAGGACATATGATCTAATATTTTCCTTTTTAGTCTGCTAACACTCATCTTCTATGTTCACTTACATAGGACTGAAGAAAGCCTGGACTATAATAGAGATCTCTTCATTATCTATGATTGTCCTCTTTGGACTCAAATCTTAAGGGTAGTAGAGAAGGTCTACATTAGCCTACTCCACCTTGACAATGTGAATATACTATCTGAATTCTTGTAGCAATCATAAGTTGAAGCCTCCTACTGTTGTACCCTATCATGGCTCCACATCTTAAGCCTCTTGTGATTCAATGAGCTATCCTCAATCTACTATCCCTACTAAAGGGCCATCTTCACATATGCAAGGGTAATGTTTGATGATGATCTATTCTTATGTTTTAAGGTTAGGCTCACCATTAGAGGTTAAAGATTTTTAAGAGCCACTTCTGTTATGATTCTATGTTCATTACAAGTTACTAAAGATATGATTAATTTGATTGTTCTATGGGATTAGGCTTAGCACCGATGGATTGAGTGGATGTATACTTTACCCTTGCTTTACTAGTGGATGCATTTAGT
Source organism: Solanum virginianum (assembly GCA_000787875.1). Lineage (NCBI taxonomy): Eukaryota > Viridiplantae > Streptophyta > Magnoliopsida > Solanales > Solanaceae > Solanum > Solanum virginianum. The sequence goes on from DF358205.1 coordinate 204,259, forward strand.
GCACTCTCTCTTGAGATTCTTCTTGAAATGGGTCGTGTTCCCCTAAGGCAAAGGTTCTTATGAAATCCTTTCCAAAATGGGTTGTGTTCCCATAAGGAGGGTTACTTCTTACAAAATGAGTCATGTTCCCATAAGGTGAAATATGGTTTACCCTAGCAAGTTGACCACCTCTTTACCAATGAGGGGTAATCATCGAGATTCCAAGTTGTAACTCGCTTGGTCTTATGCTATATTGATTGAGGTCTCTTTCCACACCTATGTATTATGATCTATACATGTTAAAGGATTTACAAGTATGTTTTACTTCAAGCATTGATCATGCATGTCATATTGAGATTACACTTATCTATTTCCTAGTACTATGCATTTAGTTTATATTTATATTCTATGCCTACATGATGTTACCATGCAGGGACCGGAGTACCTATTGATCATCCTCCACATAGCTAGTCATGGAGTTTTGGGAGATAAGGTTTGGTGAGTCCTCAAGTCCGAGGACACTAGTTATATTAATCTTATCATATGCTTTCTCTTTATGTTGAACTCTTAATACTATAAGGGTGAGCCCAGAAAGTGCCTTGGCCTCGCTCCAATCTATGTTTAGAGGTATTGTTGGAAGAAACGATGCACTTAAGCTTTGAGCTTTGACTCTTCTACATTTTAGGCTATCGAAAACCTCCCTTAGTCCCACTTTCCCTTTTATATTATCTCTTGTGGTTGTTTGCTTTGCTTCTATGACCAAGTATATGTGACTGATATTGTAAGAGGCTTGTTTGGGTTCCTATTCACCATGTCACGTCTAGGCCCTAGGCTTGGGTCAAGAAAAACTTGGTATTAGAGCACTAGCTTGTAAATGGTACTCAAAATCCAACACGCCGCATCGATTAGGGTCTTATTCATGGTTGTGAAGTGCACCACAACTATGAGTAAGAGGCTATGAGGTATTTTAGGAAATATTTTCCTTCTTTGTGGTCTACATCATGCTATAGAAGTTAAGACAAGGTTTTTTCCCTAAAAAATATTCTTTGCTATTCTAGGTCATGCAAATTTTGAGGGGAAGAAAAGACTGTATGCCCGAGGAGCAACCGACTCCTCCCGCTCCACAAGCTCCTCAAGACGAGGGAGGGGCTCATGAAGAGTTTAGGGATGCTATTACCATGTTGGCTCATGATATGGCTAACCAAATCAACCAAGAGGCCTAAACCCCTCATACTCCTATTCCGGCCTTAAGGGCAAGGGATTTTACTAGAGTGAACCCACCGAAGTTTCATGGATCTAAAGTGGACGAAGATCCTCAAGATTTCATTGAAGAATTATATAAAGTGTTGTCTATTATGAGGTTTAGTTCAGAGGAGGATACGGAGTTAGTGGCCTACCAACTCAAAAGGGTGGCTAAAATTTGGTTCACCTAATGGAAGATAGAGAAGGGGAATAACAATGTCATCCCTTGGGAAGAGTTCAAAGTGGCATTTCTTAACTAGTTCTTTCCTATAGAGCTAAGGGAGGCTAAAATGATGGAGTTTATGAACCTTAAGAAAGGTTTCATGAGTATGGACGAGTATGCCCTCAAGTTCCAGCAACTCTCCAAGTATGCCCTACAATTGGTTGTCAGATGAACTAATTTATGTCAGGTGTGTCTGACTTAGTTAACAAGGAGTGTCGTACTATCATGCTAGTAGATTATAGGAATTTGTCCCGCCTCAAGAATTATGCCAAACAACATGAGGGGGGAAAGATTAGAAAGAGAAGGGTTGGTGAGTCCAAAAGGGCTTGTTTTGAAGGTGGGTTCCAAGGTTACAAGGGTGGTCAGTTTCTTCAACGCCACAAGTCCCAAGGCTAAGAGTGATCCAATGCTTCCAACAAGGATTTTTCCTATGGTAGAGTGACAAATCAAAGATTCCCAGGAGGTAATGAAGCGGCTACAAATCTTAGATGCCAAAAGTGTAGGAAAGGCCATGGTGGCCCATGTTTGAATAACTCTAATGCTTGTTTTGGTTGTGGCGAATCTGGTCACAAAGTTAGTGGTTGTCCTCATGCTCAACTCAAAGGTAGAGATAGTAGTACTCAAGGCCAAGGTGCTAATGCAGGCCAAAGAGGAAGGGCAGGCCATCAACGAGGTATGCCAAGGCAAAATAGATTGTATGCTCTTCAAGAGAGGCAAGGGGTGGATGAGGTGCCCGATGTCGTCACTGGTATGTTAAAGGTTTTTTATTTTGATATGTATGCATTGATAGGTCTAGGTACCACTCTTTCTTTATTTACTCCATTGTTGCCAAAAAGCTTCATGTTAGTCCCAATTATTGTTTGAACCTTATGAAGTGTCTACCCCTGTATGTGTATCCATTGTTGCTAGGCAAGTCTATAGAAATTGTCCCATGCTCATTTTGCATGAAATCTTGTGTTGTGATTTGGTTCAGCATGGCATGGTGGAATTTGAGACTTTCTTTAGGTTGGATCGATTACATGTATGTTATGCCTTTGTAGAACACATAAGGTTAAATTTTAATTCCCAAATGAACCTGTCATTCAGTGGGAAAGTTGTGATATAATTGTCAGGGGTAGATTCATTTCTTGTCTTAATACCCAAAAGTTAATTTCAAAGGGGTATCTCTATCATCTTGTGAGGGTTAGGGATGGTGATTTCGAAGTTCCTTCCTATCGGGTCAAATTCGGTGGTCAATGAGATCTTGATGTCCTTTCTGATATTTTGAAGTTGGGCTATGTCTTTTGGCTTTGCTAATGTACCGACTATATTTATGGATCTTATGAATAAGGTCTTTAAACCCTGCCTTGACTTATTTGTGATGGTTTTTATTGATGCTATCTTGATCTATTCGTGGATTGAAGGAAAGCATGTGAATCATTTGAGAGTGGTAGAGTTGAATGTTTTAGTGGATGAAAAGTCAAGTTAAAGCAATCCTTGATTTCGCCTTGCTAGAGTTGAATGTTTTGGTGGATGATAGTGAAATGGAGGTTTTCTCCCAGGGGGAAAATAGTGTCCTTAGGTACTAAGTTAGGTTAGGTGTGCTTGTGTTATTGATTGGGTTCACTTGAAAGTCCCACCAATGAAGGGTGTGACCCGATTTGGCAAGAAAGGGAAGGTTTGTGGGTTCTTATAGAGTGTTGAGGAGAATTAGTAAAGTTGCTTATGAATTAGAATTGCCTATAGAAAAGGATATAGGTCATCTGGTCTTGCATATATCTATGTTGAGGAGATACGTTATTGGCCCAACTACTATAGGACTCTTTAAGATTGTGAGTGTTGTAGAGGATGAGTTGACTTATGAGATGGTTCTGGTGGAGATATTGAATGGATATACAGAAAGGTTGATTAATAAGGATGTAGTGTTTATCAAGGTCCTTTGGAAGAATCATCAAGTCAAAAGTGTCACTTGGGGATCTGAAGTGGACATGAAGAAGCAATATTCATGCCTCTTTCATTCTATTCAAGCTTAAGATAGCAAAACCAAGCCATTTTTATCATTTCAAGTCTTATGTTTCAGCCTTTGTGTCATTTGCATGCATTCATGTCATTTGCATGCATTTGTTACGTTCATGTTGGGCTGAAATCTTCATGAATACTTCTCTTATGTATGTTTCTTTGACATTTGGTGATGAATTTTCCCAAGGTGGAGATATTGAAACGTCCAAAAATGCCCGAAAATGTGCTTAAAAAATACCTATAATCATAATTTTCATATATCTCAAAATTTGTGCATGATATCAAAAATCTGACTTCATATTCGTAATCGGGGGAAAATAATTTGTGGAGAGTAGGTATAACCCCAATTTTAGAGCACCTGTAGAAAAAATTAATTTTCCAAAGTTGGCAATTTCCAGAGATGATCCGCACCTGAGGCGTGACACGCCAGGGACATGGAGAGGTATATATTTTTGCCAGTTTTCTTATTTTTGCCCAAGGGCCTTGGGATCATAGCCCCATGATATCTTAAGCATAAAAACACCTATGCATAGCTATTTTTCAACTCTATATCACTCAAGACACTCTCGAAACCCTCTCTAACACTTAACCAAACATTTCATCCAAAGTTCATGTGTCCCAAGCTAAATTCCAGAGCTAAATTCCAGATCTCAAGAACTCTCTTCAAGCTTCAAGCCTCCTTCAAGACTACATCAAGAAAATCCAAGTTTGAGGTATGTCGGTTTCAACCATTGGATCATTTCACCCATGATTCCCAATCGTCCTATCTTCTGAAAATTGCATATTTTCAAGTTGTATTACTTATTATGGACTATTACTACAAATTATGTTGGGATTTTATGAAATGTTGATTGGAAACACATGTCTACCTATTTCAAGCTTATACTATGAGATGGTTTGTCTATTATAACTATGCATGTTTTGAGCTATGAAACTATGGTCTATTATGAGATTTCGTTATGGATTTTAAGGTATCTTACGTGAGGGTTTTACTATATGTTGGTGGGTTGACTTACATTGAGTTTTCTCATATTATTTCACTCTTGAATTCCATAATTTTGAACTAATATTAAACACCTGCCAAGTGTTTGATAAAATGCATTTTCAAGGATTCTTTAAGTTATTGATGATCTATTGCATGTTTTATAAGTCAAGTGACTTTATGATGAAATTGGCTTTCAAATATGTTATGAATTCATGAAATTATCTATGATTATGTAAGTATGAAGTTAAACCCTTTATCCAAGGATTTTACCTCATGTGAACCATTGATATTAATGTAAGGGTAATGTTTGAGGATGATCTATTCTTATGTTTCAAAGTTAGGCTCACCATTAGAGGTCAAAGATGTTTTAGAGCTACTCATGTTATGATTCTATGTTCATTACAAGTTACTAAATATATGAGTTTTTCGATTATTCCATGGGATTAGGCATAGCATCGATGGATTGAGGGGATGCTCTGTTTCCTCAAACTATGTGTGTAACGACCCCAAAAAGTGCCAAAAATGTGCCTCGTAATGTCCAAAATTTTAATTTTTATATATCTCAAAATTCGTTCATTATTTCGAAAATCCAGCTTCATATTTGTGATCAAGGGGTCAAAATTAGGTGAAAAGGGGTCTAACTTCGATTTAAGAGTGAAATATTAGCAATTATAATTTTTTAAGTGACAAATTCTAGTAAGGTTTATGCGTTCCCTCCGCAACTAACCAAGGGTACGCTTTTGTAATTCCTTCTCCGCATCCTCTCCGCGATGTGGAGAGGTGTATTTTGCCTGGCAATGTTTTCCTGTATGGCCCAAAATACTCTAAGTGTTGGGCCCAAGTTTCCCATATATGTTTTTATCTATACTTAGCCAAATTTCACCCTCATACTACCCTAAACATTTGTCAATACTCACTCAAACACTTATTCGCATTTTCACTCCTCAAACTCAAGTCCTAAACCCTCATCCCAAGATAAGGTTTTCCTTCAAGGATCTTTTTCAAGCTTCAAGTCTCCATCTCCAATCTTCCCGAAGTTCACCTCCAAGCTAAGGTATGTGGTGTTGAACCATTGAGTCCTTCCACTCATGGTGCCTAAACCTCCTGTTTAGTAATATTGCATGATTGGAAGTTAATTTTACATGTGGGTCTTATATATTGAGCTATTTACTACATAGTATTTTTTCATGAAAGTATGGTTGTTTTAGAATGTTTTGAGCTCTAAATCTTTGTTCTAATGTTGGATTTGATGAGGGGATTTGATATGAATGCCTTGGGGGTGTTTCAAGGTATTGATTGATGGTCTTACGTTAGATTTTCTTGAATACTTTCATCTCTAAATTGTATGGTCTTTTAACCCCATTTCACATACCCTAAGTGTTTGATAAAATGCCCGGCTAGGGTTTCTTGAGGAATTGAAGATCCAAAGCATGAGATATGATATGAATAATGTTATGATGATGAAATGAGCTTATGTATATGATTGTTCCTATATGAAGTGTTGCATTAGACCATATGATAAATTTTATATAAAGTGTTACATTAGACCATACCCGATCCGGGGGGACAAGAGCCCGGACAACCATGTTGGGGGCTTATACTCATCAACCACATGAGGAGTTTATACGTCGTCACTATGTTGGTAAGGTGTGATTACCATCAATCATGTGTGGGGTTTATACCACACAACTACCAAGGGGTTTATACCTTGAATAGCTAGCTTGGTCTCTTATTCACATATGATATCTTATATAAGCATGAATTACTTAAGCATATTTTACTTAAGCATTGAACATACATGCCATTTTGACTATGATACCTATTTATTGTTGCATTACTAATGCATACTCTATGCCTACAGGATATCACCATGTAGGAACCGGTGCCAAAGTTGATCATCCTCCTCCACGTGGCTAGTTCGGTGCTATTCAAGCTAGTTGGTAAGTCCTCCACTTGGGGGACCTAGTATGTGCTTCTTCTATTATGTATGGAGACATTCATCTTTATTGTTTATTTTGACTATAAGGGTGAGCCCGAATACTTTGTCTTGGTCCTCGCTCTATCTATGTATTTAGAGGTATTTGTTGGATAAGTTATCTATATATGTTATGAGTTATGACTCCTTTGCCCTTATTGGTATTGTGCAAGCTTTTCCCTTAGCCCTATTTTTCTCCATTCTTAAATCTTTAATGCTTTATTTATTGCTTCCATGACCAAAGATGTGCAATGATATTTTATGAGGCTTGCATGGGGTCCCTTTGGGTTCCCCCTTGTGCTGTGTCACGTCTAGGCCCTATGCTTGGGTCGTGACAAACTTGGTATCAGAGCACTAGTTTGATAGATCCTCGAAGTCCAACACACCACATCAATTAGAGTCTTACTCATAGTTGTGAAGCGCGCCATGACTATGAATATGGGGCTATGAGATGTTTTAGGAAATATTTCCCTTCTTCATATTCTATTTCGTGCTCTAGAGTTATAGCGAGTTCCCCCTAATAATTATTCTTTAATATGATAGATCATATCAAACACTGGAGGAAGACAAGCCCAAACTCCCGAGCAGCAACCTACCAATGGTAAGCTCTAGGATCCCTTACTATGCTTGCCCAAGTGGTGGCCAACCAAGTCCAACAAAGGGCCCAAGCCCCTCATGCTACTTCCCCGGGAGCTAGGGTAAGAGACTTCATGAGGATAAATCCCCTGGTTTTCCATGGGTCAAAGGTGGATGAATGTCCACAAGAGTTCATTAATGAAGTCTACAAAATCTTAAATATCATGGGTGTTGGGATGAATGAAAATGCGGAGTTGGCGGAATACTAACTCAAAGGGGTAGCCCAAAATTAGTATGAGCAATGGAAGGGTAAGAATGGGGTTGGTAGTGTGGTGCTTTGGGAGGAGTTCAAATTGGTCTTCCTAAATCGGTTTTTTCCTCTTGAGCTTAGGGAGGCAAGGTTGGTGGAGTTTATGAACTTGAAATAAGGTGCTCTGAGTGTGAGGGAGTATACCTTCAAGTTTAATCAACTTTCAAAGTATGTTCCTCATTTGATGGCCGATCCTAGATCTAGGATAAATAAATTCATGATGGGGGTCTCCAACTTGGTAAGTGAAGAATATCGTTTCTCCTTCCTTGGGCCATAAAATCCTTCCAAGGCCTTGCCAACACCGTCTGACCTCCTGGTCTGCTTGTCGGGCTCGTCCCCGACCCACCTGTATAATGGTTTGGGATTTTTTGCCCGGAACCCCAAATGGCACTAGAATCTGTTGGTGTTTTGAAAAGCAAATGGATAAGGAGAAATTAAGGAAGAGAAGGGGGCATAAGGCCAAGAGGGTCCGATTTGTAGGTAAATTCCAAAAGGGTGTTTAATTTTGACAAGGCCAAGGGCCTCTTCATGATACTAATAAGGAGCTTGCCAATGACTTACCCATGCCTCAAGGTGTTGGTGGAATGGATTGTATTGATGTGTGTCCTAGATGTGGGAAGAGTCATAATGGCCAGTGTTTGAAAGGTTCTAATGCACGTTATCAATGTGGGGAGCTTGGTCACAAGAAGGTAGATTGTCCAAGAAGCCGTGGCAAGGTTCAGGGTGCTAATGCAGTCCCATTGGGGAGAGGTCGTCCTCAAGGAGGTACCCCAAGACACAATCGATTTTACTGGTATGTTAAAAATCTTTAACTTTGATATGCTTGTTTTGATTGATCCGGGTGCCACTTTTTCCATTGTTACACCTCTTGTAGTTAAAAAGTTCTACTTTGTCCCCGATTTGTTACATGAGTCGTATGAAGTGTCTACTCCTATTCATGCCTCTATTGTTTCTAGGAAAGTTTATAGGAGTTACCCTATTTGCATTTTGCATAAGTTGTTGCCATGTGATCTTGTTGAATTAGACATGGTAGATTTTGATGTCGCATACTCTATGCCTACAGGATATCACCAGCATTTTGCATAAGTTGTTGCCATGTGATCTTGTTGAATTAGACATGGTAGATTTTGATGTCATACTTGGGATGGATTGGTTGCATGTCTACTATGCGTCTATTGATTGTAGAACCCATAGGGTCAAGTTTCATTTTCCTAATGAACCCATCCTTGAGTACGAATGTCAAGATATGGTGGTCAAGGATAGATTCATTTCATGCAGTAAAGCCCATAAGTTGATTTCTAAGGGGTGTTTGTATCATTTTGTAAGGGTTAAGGATGTGGAGTTTAATGTCCCTTCCATTGAGTCGGTCCCCATTGTAAATGAGTTCCTTGATATCTTCCCAAATGACCTTCTTTGTGTTCCTCCCGAGAGGGAGATAGATTTTGGCACAGATCTCCTTCCATACACTCAACTGATCTCCATTCCCCCTTACCGTATGGTCCCGACGGAGTTGAAGGTGTTAAAAGAGCAATTGACAGATTTGTTGGAAAAGGGATTTATTAGACCTAGTCAATCACCTTAGGATGCTCCAGTGTTTTTTGTGAAAAAAAAAGGATGGGTCACTTAGAATCTGCATTGATTACCGATAACTCAATAGGGTCACTATAAAGAATAGATATCCTCTTCCAAGAATTGATGAATTATTTGACCAATTGCATGGGGCTAGCTTCTTCTCTAAGATTGATCTTCGTTCGAGTACCATAATTTGAGAGTGAGGGAGTGTGATATTCCTAAGACAGTCTTCCAAACTAGATATGGGTATTATGAGTTTGTTGTGTTGTCATTTGGGTTGAATAATGTGCCAGCCACTGTCACATCCAAAGTCCTGTTAAGGCGGACTGGCACCCATTACCAATAAGGTTCAAGAGAACCAACCTGTATCTATATACTTTCTATATATATTATAAGGGAGTTCTACATTCAACATGCCTTTAAGAAAGTAAACAGTAATAATAAGCCAAAATCAACCACCTTTATGCATGTTGTGGGATCATGTACTTCATGTTCTTTTTATTACTTTACCTTTACTGTGTAATCTGTGTACAACATGTAATATAAATGACCAGCTGATCAGTGGTAAATCTATATCGGGATTGGTCCTGGCTAGGCTTTTCCTTTCACCACTTGGGCTACCCCCTGTGATAGGATCGACCCTGGCTACATATGACATATAAATAATTAGACAAGCCAACACCATAATGAAAGGAGTAGGTTACACAAATAATGAAATGCATAGGAGGTAGAACAACACATAAAATTTATTTAGTAGAAAAAACTCATGTATCTTGGTATCCAAGTATGTATGCAGATTTGAAGGTGACTATGTATGGGAGCATATGAACATATGAAAGAGTTGAGACATGGTTAATAGTTGTGTCAGAGTTAGTAAGTGCCTTTATGTGCCAAGGAGGGATCTATGTTTTATGCCAAATAATATGAAATCAAGTAGCCTTACATACCATGTTGTATGACCTCGTTACTTCCTTGGAGTGACTATTTTTTCCCTTAAATATTTATTTGCAATAAATTAGGCAATAAGACTATTATTAGCAGCAAAGAAACACTTCCTGGCAGCCCAATATCATAAAAACTAACACCCGGACAGCAAGCTTATAATTAGCAACCCAAAGGTATTCCTTCAACCTTTTCACTTATAATCATATTTTCTAACAATCATTCTTATGTACATGTCATATACATCTTGATTTAGACCCTTAATAGTCTTACAATAGTTCAAGGTACAAGACATAACAGTCCTGCACAACACACAAATAGGCAGCATCACATTCGTATTCTCACTATATTTCGACGTCAACAATCCCGAACCTGTTTCAACTTTACCCAAACTATCCTCAACACATCTATACATAAAAACAGCATTAAAACATTCTTGTAATAGTACCAAACTAGTTATGAAGGACGTGAGGCAATAGTCTCCCATCCATCAGCTCACAAGTTCCAATCAAAATCACACTTAAGATAGCACAATAAAAGTCATTTTTAAATGAAACAAAATAAGGGTAGCAACCTTAGATTAATATCTATAACTTAAAACATGTAAATAACATTAACTTCTTTTCATAATAAATCCCACAAACCATAGAGAAGTCACTAAAAAAAAAGCAAGTGTGCAACAACTTTCTAAACACATGATGTCCGACCTTTGTTCACAAGCATAACTAGCATATATTTCTTGTTTCTCATGGGATAGGTATAAATCAATACATGGATATTTTCCTTACCTTAGCCCACAAGATTCACATTTCCTTCAAAAACACTAGAGGGTTGTATTGACTGCCTTGTGAAGTGAAATAAAGTGAAAAGAGAGTCTTTAGGAAAGCTGAAAATTGTTCCAAAGTGAAATAACTTAAGGGGCTATTTTTTAGCCCTTTTAAAGGATCACTTTGGCCGAATTTCTCTTAAGCTTTTGACAACATATTAACACATATTAATAAGCTAGTGATGCAGCAGCTTGGCCCTCACACTTGGCCCTAAATGGGTCTCAAATTTGATGGGCCTTGGCTGCCCATTTTCCTAATTTCTCTTCACTTAGTTTGGGCCCAATTAGTCAAGTGGGTTGTGATGTACTTGGGCCCTTTTAATATTCATCTTGGGCTGTAAGTATTGTCCATTTATGATGGTAAAATACGAGCTGAAGTTATACTCTTAACACGAACTTTATTCATCGTCGGGCTTGGATAGATTTGGCGTCGGGTCTTGTCTCTACTTAGCCAACATATTTAAGCTAAGCAAGTAGATGACTCACCTATTAGCTTCCTAAGTCCTACAAGAACCTCATTTCTTCACCTTGTTTAAGGTCATGATCTCCTTAATTTGACATAAAACTTATTTACGCTCAACCCTCTTCAGCATTAGACATACATATCGCCCTCTAATTTGAGATTCAAGCCAAATCACACATACTATTAGTATCCCATCTCTGCATGTTGGACTTCCTCTTTAGCTTAAAATAAGTAAGGGTATTTTGATTTCATCACATTCTTAACCTCCCATGTTATCTCTTTTACTTGTTGGTTTCCCCAGAGTACTTTTACTGAAACTATTTCTTTATTTCTTAACTTCGTTGACTGGACGATCTAGAATAGCAATAGGTACCTCTTCATATGTTAGATCTTATGTAGCCTGCACCTCTTCAATAGGAGTGATACGAGATGGATCACCAATGTATTTTCGAAGAATAATTCGCTACACAATTTGTTCATATGTTAGATCTTATGTAGCCTGCACCTCTTCAATAGGAGTGATACGAGATGGATCACCAATGTATTTTCGAAGCATTGAGACATGAAAAACTGGATGAACCATTGAAAGCTCTTGGGGTAGCTCTAGTTCATATGCAACCTGCCCGAACTTCTTAATAATTTTATATGGCCCTATGTAAAGTGGGCTCAGTATTCCTTTCTTACCAAATCTCATAACCCTTTTCATTGCAGATATCTTTAAGAATACCCAATCCCCTATTGAAAACTCTAGTCCTCTCCTTCTTATATCCACATATGATTTGGGATGACTTTGGGATGTTTCTAGCCGCTGCTGTATTACCCTAACTTTTTCCATGGCTTATTGTACTAGATCTGGCCCAAGCAAGGTGGTTTCACTCACTTCAAACCATCCAATTGGCGACCTATATTTCCTTCCATATAAAGCTTCATAAGGTGCTATCTTGATACTTGAGTGGTAGCTATTGTTAAAGGCAAATTCAATAAGTGGTGGTCCACCCAACTACCTTTAAAATCCTATGCACAAGCTCGCAACATATCTTCAAGTGTCTAAATGGTGCATTCTTCTTGGCCGTCTGTTTGAGGGTGGAAAGTTGTACTCAAATTCACTTGTGTCCCTAAACTCCTTTAGAAGGTATTCCAAAACTTTGCAGGGAGTTGAGCTCCTCAGTCAGATATAATGGAGATTGGGACTCCATGTAGCCTAACTATCTCTTTGAGGTATAGCTTGGCATATTGTTCAGTTGTATAATCAATCCTTACTTGCAAGAAGTGTGCTAACTTTGTGAGTCTGTCAATTATTACCCATATGGAGTCAAACTTCTAAAATGAGCTAGGTAACCCAGTAACAAAATCCATATTGATCATATCCTACTTCCATGTTGTAAGCTTTATACATTGCATATAACCTCTTGGCTTTTGGTGTTCTAGTTTCACTTATTGGCAATTTGGACATTGAGCCACAAATTTTGCAAGGTCTTTTTTCATGCTTCCCCACCAAAACATTCCCTTCAGGTCATGATACATCTTAGTTGATCCTGGATGGATGGAATATCTTGAATGATAGGCTTCTTCCATTATTCTTTTTCTTAATCCATTAAAATCAGGCATACAAAATCTATTTTGGCAATAAAGTACTAGAGTGATGGGCTTCTTCCATTATCCTCTTCCTTAGTCCATTAATATCAGGCACACATAATCTATTTTAGCAATAAAGTACTCCATTTTTTATAAGGTCAAAGCCCTCTATCGTAACTTGACACACCTTGTATTTAAGTCATCGTAAGATAGGATCCTCGAACTATTTTTCTTTCTCCTCCATTACCAATGAAGACTCTACAGCATCATGCACAATAACCCCTTCCTTTGAAGTCTCAAGAAGGCAAACTTCCAAACTAGCTAGTTGTCATAGATCCTTAGCAACTCCTTGACATACCACAGCTTGATTACTAATATTCATGATTGTCTTACGACTCAGAGAATTGGCTACCACATTTGCCTTTCCCGGGTGGTAAAGTATATCAACGTCATAATCTTTTATAGCTATAGCCATCTCCGCTATCTTAAGTTTAGGTCTTTCTACTTAAAGATGTATTATAGGCTCTTATGATCAATATATATATCAACGTGAACCCCATACAAAAGTGGCGCCATATTTTCAAAGCAAACATAACCGCTGCTAGCTCAAGATCATNCAACTCCTGAAGTATCACAATACACTGCATACCCCTCGGTGCCTTCTGGAAATACTAGCATAGGTGCATAAGTTAGCTTTTTTTTCAGCTCCTGGAAGCTCCTTTCACATGCATCATTCCAGTGGAACTTGGTTGCCTTATGTGTCAACTTTGTTATAGGTGCAGAAATAGAAGAAAAACCTTCAACAAACCTCCTGTAATAACCTGCCAAACCTATCAAGCTCCAAACTTCTGTGGGTGTTGTCAGTCTTGGCCAATCTTCACAGCTTCTATCTTTTATGAATCAACCCTTATTCCCTCATCAGACATAATATGACCCAAGAATGCCACTGAGTTTAGCCAAAATTCACATTTGGACTCATCAGACATAATATGACCCAAGAATGCCACTAAGTTTAGCCAAAATTCACACTTAGAGCATTTGGCGTATAACTGTCTATCATGAAGAACTTGTAGCACCTATCATAAGTGATTTGTGTGGTCCTTTTCTGATCTTGAATATACCAAAATGTCATCTATAAATACTATCACAAACACATCCAAGAATGGCTTGAATACCCTATTCATCAGGTCCATAAAAACTGCTGGTGCATTCATTAACCCAAATAACATAACAAGAAATTCATAGTGACCATAACTTGTTCTAAAAGTAGTCTTAGGTATGTCGTTCTCCTTCACACTCACTTGGTGATACCCTGATCTCAAATCAATTTATGAAAAGCATTTGGTACCCTATCACTGATCGACTAAATCATCAATCCAGGGGAGGGGGTATTTATTCTTAATTGTCACCCTATTCAATTGTCGATAATCAATACACATTCTCAAGGTGCCATTTTTTTTACGTACAAATAACACTGGTGTACCCCAAGGGGATACACTAGGTCTTATAAAACCCTTCTATAAGAACTCTTTTAACTACTCTTTTAATTCATGTAATTCTGCTGGGGCCATTCTATATGGAGGGATAGAAATAGGTTGAGTGCTTGGAAGTAAGTTAATACCAAAATGTACCTCTCATTCTGGAGGTAAGCCTAGAAGTTCTTCAGGGAATATATCAACGAATTCATTCACTACTAGAACTGATTGAAAAGTTCGTGATTCTGCCTCCATATCCCTTAGTCTAAGTAAATGACATCTATACCCCTTTGATCTCATCTTTATAGCCTTAAAATAATAGATAAACTTCCCCTTTGGTGCCCCAACATTGCCTTCCCATTCAAGAACTGTATCATTTGGAAAGTAAAAGTACACTCTCTTAGTTCGGCAATCCATGGTGGCATAGCAAGAAGTTAACCAATCCATACCCATTATAACATCGAATTCCACCATTCCAGCTCAATAAGGTCAGCCAATGTCGGCAATCCATAGTGGCATAGCAAGAAGCTAACCAAAACCATACCCATTATAACATCAAATTCCACCATTTCTAGCTCAATAAAGTCAGCCAATGTGTCATGGTCACAAAAAGTTACTACACAGTTATAATAAACCCTTCTAGCCATAATAGATTTATTGGTTAGTGTGGACAGTTCAAATGATTTGTTCAATAATTCGGGTATTCTCTTAAGCTTCCCAGCAACAAGTAGGGTAATGTATGATAGTGTAGAACTAGGGTCAATTAATGTATATACATTATGTGAAAAGATAGACAATGTACCTGTCACCACATTGGGTGAAGCTTCCAAATTTTACTGACTCCACAGAGCATATGTGTGATTTTGGACTCCGCTAGAGCAAGCTGCCCCGCTAACACCTCTACCACGACCTGTAGGTGTTTGTTGACCCCTACCTATTGAAGGAACTGATAATGATGATGCAATAGCAGATCTAGTAGGTAGTGTTATATCACCCATATATCTCATCGGGTATCCCAACACGACATATACCTGAATGACTTCTTCCATACTGTTTACAAGGTTGCGTGGGGGTCATTTGCTGGCCAGCTAAATATCCCGCTGTTCGTACACCTTGCCCTTCACTTATTTGACCAAATTGATTTCTTCTAGACCCCTGAAGTTGGGTGGAGCACTGGCTGTAGATTAGGAGGAAGATTGCCAAGGTAGTCTATTAGAAAACCAAGGCCTAATTGCCCTGTAGACCTAGCCCTCTTGGACTGCGCCCTTTCTAACTCTTGTATCCTTCTCCTTTGCCTCTGCTCCTCTAATTTCTGTGCAAAAGCTTACATTCTCGCTATATCCATGTCTTTGTTCAATGAAGCAATGGTACAATCTCTGACCAGATACATATCTAATCTATACACATATCGATGAACTCTATCTGCCATAGTAGCAATTCCATTAGAAGTATACCTGGCCAGGGAATTAAATTGAAGGCTATACTCCCTCACACTCATATTCCCTTGGTGGAGGTTCAAGAACTATTCTACATGGGCCTCTTGGATCTCTAATGACAATTAATGGTCAAGAAATGCTTCTTTGAACTCCTTCTAGGTAGTTGGAGGTGCATCTATACCCTTAGATTGCCTCTAGCCTTCATACCATAATATAGCCACACTCTTCAATCTATATGTCGCTAACTCGACAACTTTCATACAACTCATATGCATAACATCTAAAGTGTATTGAATCTGGTCAATAAAGTCTTATGGATCTTCATTAGGATATGACATAGTAAGCATGGAGGGTTAAGGAAGTCACGTATCCTCGTGCTAGCTAACCTATTCACACCACCTGCACTAATAACTGCACATTCATGTCTTTGACCTTGGTCAGCAACTATATGAGTCAATAGTTGGACTGCATTTCTCACATCCTGCACGGTAGCATTGATAGGTGGTTTTGCGAGAATTTCACTACTTCCTGGTTCATCAAGAGTTGGAGGAGTTGGAGATGTCCATGAAAGAGACTCATCTTGAGCCTCATTTTGTTGTCTCACCTAACTGGGTATACTAACCACCACTTCTGCTCCCTTCCTGTTACCTTTGTTTTTCCTGGTTTCTGGCATAGTTGCTGTAAAAAATAATTTAGGAGTTAGACACCATCCACCTATTGCAATTAGCTCTATGGCAAGATCTAAAGAATAGAAAAAAAGTAACAAATCCAAAATGCCACATAGCCGCCTGGTTATAAATGTGATGCACAACATATCGATAAATAATAATCTACACAGACATGGCTTTGTAGACTCCCTAGGATAACCCGCTCTGATACCACTTCTGTCACGCCCAAAGTCCCATTAAGACAAACCATTATCGATAAGGCTCGAGAGAAATAACCTACATCCATGTCCTTTCTATACATATTATAAGGGATTTCTACATTCAATATGCCTTTAAAAAGTAAACAGTAGTAAAAAGCTAAAGAAAAATACATATGGCTAAGCCATTGGGACCACATTGTCTCAAGTATGAGACATGACCAAAGTTTAATTTACATAGTCTATAATATCGCATAAAGGTCAGGACAGGCCTTGCCTTGACTAACTGTATAATACAAAAATATAAGCTCTAGACGCACAAAGCTTCGAAGCAACCTGGAGCTTGGTAACAGCGGCTAAATATCCTATCCTCCTACTGGGGAGATCTACTAGCACCTGTATTTGCAGGATGAAATGCAGGTCCCCTGTAAGGGCTGTCAGTATGAGATAATGTACTGAATATGTAAGGAAGGAAATACTGTATATGAGGTAACAAATTAAATGAAACTATGCAGTGGTGTAAGATAAGAGACCACCCTTAGTCATGTTGTGGGATCATGTACTTCATGTTGTTATTACTTTACCTTTACTGTATAATTTGTGCACAACATGTAATACAAATTACCAGCTGATCAATGGTAAATCTATATGGGATTGGCCCTGGCTAGGCTTTTTCTTTCACCCCTTGGACTAACCCCCAGAAAAGATGACACCATAATGAAAGGAGTAGGGTACACAGATAATGAAATGCATAAGAGGTAGAACAACACATGAACTTTATTTAGTAGAACAAACTCGTCTATCTTGGTATCCAAGTATATATGCAGATTTGAAGGTGACTATGTATGGGAGCATATGAATATGTGAGAGAGTTGAGACATGGTTAATAATTGTGTTTGAGTTAGTAAGTGCCTTTATGTGCCAAGGAGGGATCTATTTTTCATGCCAAATAATACGAAATCAAGTAGCCTTACATACCTCATTGTATGACCTTGTTACTACCTTGGAGTGACCGCTTTTTTCCCTCAAATATTTATCTACAATATAGTAGGTAATAAGACTAGTATTAACAACAAACAAAAACTTCCTAACAACCCAATATCATAAAAACTAACACCCGGGCAGCAAGCTTATAATTAGTGATCCAAAGGCATTCCTTCAACCTTTTCACTTATAATCGTATTTTCTAACAACTATTCTTATGTACATGTCATATACATCTTTTTTTAGACCCTTAACAGTCTTACAATAGTTCAAGGTACAAGACATAACAATCCTACACAACACACAAATAGGCAGCATCACATTCTTATTCTCCCTACATTTCGACGTCAACAATCCCGAACCTGTTTCAACTTTACCCAAACTGTCCTCAACATATCTATATATAAAAACAACCTTCCAATAGTCTCAGAATAGTACGAAAGAAGACATGAAAGACATGAGTTAATAGCCCTCCATCCATCAGACCACAACTTCCAATCAAAATCATACTTAAGATAGCATCATAAAACTCATTTTTAAATGAAACAAAATCAGGGTAGAAACCTTAGATTAATATCTATATCTTAAACCATGTTAAGAACGTCAAATTCTCTTCATAATATCACCCACAATCCATAGAGAAGTCACTTAAAAAAAGGCAAGTGTACAGTAAGTTTCTAAACACATATTGTCCGACCTCTGTTCACAAGCATAACTAGCATATATTTCTTATTTATCATGGGATAAGTATAACAAATACATGGATATTTCCACTTACCTTAGCCTTCAAGATTCAAGTTTCCTTCAAGTACCTAAGAGGGTAGTATTGGCTGCCTTGTGATGTGAAGTAAAGAGAAAAAAGAGTCTTTAGGAAAGCAAAAAATTGCTCCAAAGTGAAATGACTTAAGGGAATATTTTTAGCCCTTTTAAGAGGTCACTTTGGTTGACTTTCTATTGACCTTTTGCCCACATATTAGCATATATTAATAAGCTAGTGGTGCGGCAGCTTGACCATCACACTTAGGCCTAAATGGGTCTCAAAGTTGATGGGCCTTGGTTGCCTATTTTCCTAATTCCTCTTCACTTAGTTTGGGCCCAATTAGTCAAGTGGGTTGTGATATACTTGGGCCCTTTCATTATTCATATCAGGCTGTAAGAATTATCTATTTACGATGGTAAAACTTGGGCTAAAGTTACACTCTTAACACAGATTTTATTCATTATCGGGCTTGGATAGTTTTGGCGTCAGGTCTTATCTCTGCTTAGCTAGCATATTTAAGCTAAGCAAGTAGGTGACTCACCTGCTAGCTTCCTAAATCTTACAAGCACCTCACTTCTTCACCTCGTTTAACATCGTGATCTCCTCAATTTGACTTAAAACTTATTTACGCTCGACCCTCTTCAGCGTTAGACATACATATCACCCTCTAATTTGAGGTTCAAGCACTTTTAAAAATTAGTGCTTATTTGAAAAGTCATATCATATTTCATTTGTATAGAACTAGTACATGTAAGATGTGGGGTGTTACAGCCATCTTCATGGACCTAATGAATTGGATCTTCAAACCTTACATTGATTCCTTTGTTGTGGTCTTCATTCATGATATTTTGATCTACTCACATAGTAGGGAGGAGCATATGGGTCATATGAGGGTTGTGTTGCAAAGGTTAAGGGAGGAGAGATTGTATGCTAAATATGATAAGTGTGAATTTTTGTTAGAGGAGGTTGCATTCTTGGGTCATGTGGTATCGAGGGATGGTATAAAAGTGGATCCTAAGAAGACTGATGTGATTAGGAATTAGCCTAAACCATTGACCCCGGTGGATATTAGGAGCTTCTTCGATCTTGCAGGTTATAATAGAAGATTTGTGAATGGGTTCTCCTCCATTGCTTCCCCTATGACCGAATTGACTCAAAAGAAGGTTAAGTTTGAGTGGACTGATGAATGTGAGAGGAGCTTCAAAACCTTAAAGGATAGGCTTGTGTTCATTCCTATATGGTCACTACCCGATGGGCTTGAGCATTTTGTTGTGTATTGTAATGCATCTACTATTGGTTTAGGTTGTGTGCTAATGCAAAATGGTAAGGTCATAGCTTATGCTTCTAGACAACTCAAGGTACATGAAATAAATTACCTTGCCCATGATCTTGAGATAGCCGCCATTGTGTGTGCATTAAAAATTTGATGTCATTATTTGTATGCGGTGTATGTGGATGTCTTCACCGATCATAAGAGTCTCCAATATGTCTTCACTCAAAGAGATCTTAATTTGAGACGAAGAAGGTGGCTAGCACTTTTCAAGGATTACAACATGAGTATGCATTATCATTTGGGTAAAGTAAACATGGTGGTGGATGCTTTGAGTCGGGTGTCCACGCGTAGCCTAGCTCATATGGATGGTGGTGATAGGGAGATGGCTAGGGAGGTACATAGATTGGCAAGATTGGGGGTTAGGTTGGAAGAGGTTGGTGATGATGGTGTTGTGGTTATTGATGGGTCTAAGTTTTCTTTGATTAATGAGGTGATAGCTAAGAAAGATGTTGACTCCTCTTTGCTTGAACTGCAGGCCTTGGTGAAAGAGGGCAAAGTGGAGGCTTTCTCTTAAGGGGGAGATGGTGCCCTTAGGTACCAAAGTAGGTAGTGTGTGCCTTGTATGGATGATTTGAGGGAGAAGATCATTGATAAGGCCCCACGTTGCCTAAAGTAGAAGACATCACCACACTTTAATTTACTAGTCGATAAAGCCTCTAGATAAGGAAAAGTATCTGATAAGGGTTAGAATAGGCCCCGCCTCGACTAACTATATAATACAAAAATATAAGCTCTAGACACACAAAGCTCCAAAGCACCTGTATCTTGGTAACAACAGATGTATATCCTGTACTCCTACTGGAGAGATCTACTAGCACATGTACCTACAGCATGAAATACAGTTCCCCCATAAGTGAAGTCAGTATGAGATAATGTACTAAATATGTAAGGCAAAAAATACTTTATATAAAGTAATAACTCAAATGAAACTATACATTTGTGTAGGATAAGAGACCACCCTTAGTCATACTATGGGATCATATACTTTACGTTCTTTTTATTAGTTTACCTTTACTGTATAATATATGCATAATATGTAAGAAAAATGACTAGCTGATCAATGGTAAATCTATATCAGGATCGATCCTGGCTAAGCTTTTCCTTTCACCATTTGGGCTACCCCCATGATAGGATCGAACCTGGCTAGGTGATTCTTTCACCCCTTGGGTTACCACCCATCAATAGTCAATATACTTTACTTTATCTTTTAATTACCTTTGAGATGATTCTTTTAGTAGTCATAATATTGGAGCTGTAGAACTGTAGATGTAAGATGTGACATCTAAATAATCATACAAGACAATATGAAAATGAAAAGAGTATGTTATACAAATAATGGAATGTGTATGAGATGAAACAACTTGTGAACTTTATTTAGCAACAAGAACCCATGTAACTTGCTATCCATGTATGTATCCAGATTTGAAGGTGACTATATATGGGAGCATATGAACATGTGAAAGAGTGGAGACTCGATTAATAGTTGTGTCAGATTTGGTAAGTGCCTATATATTCCAAGGAAGAATCTAGATTTCATGCCAAGTAATACGAAATCGAGTAGCCTTACATACCTCATTGTATGACCTCGCTATTACCTCGAGATAACCTTCCCTTCCTCCAAATATTTATCTACAACATATTAGGCAATAATACTAGTATTAGATGCAAAGAAACACTTCCTAACAACCCAATCTCATAAAAAAACATACAGGCAGCAAGCGGATAATTATAAACCTGAGCATATTCTTTCAACCTTTTTCCCCCTAATCATATTTTCAAATACACATTCTCTTATATATATATATATATGTATATCATGTGCAACCTATTTTAGTGCCATAACAGTCTTAAAAAAGCCCACAAAGCACATTATATAACAATTCTACACACTATACAAATAGGCGGCAAAATGTTATATCCCTTCGCTACATTTTGACGTCGACAATTCCAAACTTGTTCCAACTTTAACCAAATAGTCCCCACCATGTATACATATAAAACTAGTCCTAAAATAGTTCAAAAATAATCCTTAAAATAGGTGGAGGATGTGATACCATATTCCTCAATCAATCAGCCTACAAGTTCCTATTACGAGCATAATTTATGATATCACACAAGAACTCACTTTTGCGGACTGTAAAAAATGGTGCAGTAGCCTTTATACATCATTACAGAACCAATACTCATTAAGAACTATATCTTCCCTTCATAATCAATCCAACCAAAAGGGGAAAAGCTTCCAAATAAACAAGAAAAATGTATAACAACATTTGGAACACAAGCGGTCCAACAATTTCAGCAAAGGTATAATCAGCTTAGCCTTTTGTTTTCCATAAGAAAACCATACTAAACACATAAGTATTCTTAGTTAAATTTTCCCACAAGGTGTAGGGATTCTCCAAGAACCTAAAAGTCTCTTGTGGTTGCTTGTAAAGTCAAGAAAGAATTGAGAGAGAACTTGCAAAACAATCTGATGTTTTTTTCAAGTTAAAATGGCTTATGGGAGGTATTTTAAACCCTTTTTAAAGGGGGACTTTGGCCAACCTACTAAGGTAGTTTTAGCCTTACTTTACTAAGCTTATGATGCAGCTTCTTGCCCCTTTCACTTGGGCCTTATTGGGTTCAAATTGGTTGGGCCTTGGCTGTCCATTTTTCCCTTTTCTCCTTACTTAGTTTTGGCCCAATTCACCAAGTGAGTTTTGTTGTACTTGGGTCCTTTCTCTATTGCTCTTGGGCTAAAAATATAGTCCATTTATGATGCTAAAGCATGGCCTAAAGTTACACCCTTAACATGGACTTTATTCATAATCGAACTTGGAAAAATTTGACGTCGGACCTCATCTCTGATTAGCTAGCAAATTTAAGCTAAGCAAGTAGGTGACTCACCTGCTAGCTTCCTAAGTCCTATAAGCACCTCACTCCTCTCACTTCATTTAAGGTTGTTATCTTCTCAATTTGTCTTAAAACTTATTTACACTCAACGCTCTTCAGCGTTAGACATACATATCGCCCTCTAATTTGAGATTCAAGCACTTTTAAATATTGGTGCTAATTTGAAAAGCCATATCATGTTTCATTTGCATAGTACTAGTATTGTAAGATATGGGGTGTTACATCCTCCCCCTAGGAACATTTGCCCTCAAATGTTAGCATAATTGGATAGCTTAACTAAGTTTAAAGCTTTACTTATACAAACTTTTGACAACACACTAAGTATTCAATCATACGTACCTATTAGTGTCCCAATTCTACATGTTAGACTTCCTTTTTAGCTTCAAATAAGTAAGGATATTTTGATTTCATAGTGTCCTCAGCATCCCATGTTATTTCTTCTGTTGGCTGGTTTCTCCAAAGTACTTTTACTGAAGCTATTTCTTTGTTTCTTAGCTTCTTAACTTAAAGATCTAGAATAGCAATAGGTACCTCTTCATATGTGAGATCTTCTATAAGTTGGACGTCTTCAATAGGACTAATACGGGAAGGGTCACCTATACATTTTTGAAGCATTGAGACATAAAAAACTAGATGAACCATTGAAAACTCTTGGGGTAGCTCTAGTTCATATGCAACCTACCAGAAATTCTTAATAATTTTATATGGCCCTATGTAACGTGGGCTCAGTTTTTCTTTCTTACCAAATCTCACAACCCCTTTCATTGGAGACACCTTTAAAAATACCCAATCCCCTACTTAGAATTCCACCCTCTCCTTCTAGCATCTGCTTATGATTTGCGATGACTTTGGGATGTTTCTAACCACTGTTGTATTACCTTAAAATTTTCCATGGCTTGTTGTAGTAGATATGGACCAACCAAGGTGGTTTCACCCACTTCCAACCATCCAATTGGCGACCTAAAATTTCCTTCCATACAAAGCTTCATAAGGTGCCATCTTGATACTTGAGTGGTAGATATTATTATAGGCAAATTCAATAAGTGGCAAATGGTCCACCCAACTACCGTTAAAGTCTAATACACAAACTCGCAACATATCTTCCAGTTTCTGAATAGTGCAATCTGCTGACCATCTATTTGAGGGTGGAAAGTTGTACTTAAATTCACTTGTGTCCCTAAACTCCTTTGGAAGGACTTCTAAAACTTTGCAATGAATTGAGCCCCCCAATGAGATATAATGGAGATTGGGAACCCATGTAGCCTGACTATCTCTTTGAGGTATAACTTGGCATACTCTTTAGCTGTATAATCACTCCTAACTGGCAAGAAGTGTGCTAACTTCGTGAGTCTATCGATAATTACCCATATGGAGTCAAACTTCTGAAATGAGTGAGGCAACCCGGTAACAAAATCCATATTGATCATATCCCACTTTCATGTTGGAAGCTCTATACACTGCATTCCCCTCGGTACCTTCTGGAAGTACTAGCACAGGTGCAGAAGTTAGCTTAATTTTTAGCTCCTGGAAGCTCCTTTCACATGCATCATTCCATTGGAACTTTGTCGCTTTATGTGTCAA
This sequence comes from Solanum virginianum, assembly GCA_000787875.1. NCBI lineage: Eukaryota > Viridiplantae > Streptophyta > Magnoliopsida > Solanales > Solanaceae > Solanum > Solanum virginianum. Next base: position 228,251 of record DF358205.1, read on the forward strand.
CCTTGTTATAGGTGCAGAAATAGAAGAAAAACATTCAATGAACCGTCTGTAATAACCTGCCAACCCTAGGAAGCTTCGAACTTCTGTGGGTGTCGTTGGCCTTGGCCAATCTTTCACAGCCTCTATCTTTTGTGAATCAACCCTTATTCACTCATTAGACAAAATATGACCCAAGAATGCTACTTAGTTTAGCCAAAATTCAACTTAGAGCATTTGGCATACAACTGTCTATCATGAAGAACTTCTAACACCTGTCGTAAGCGATTTATGTGGTCCTCTTATGATCTTGAATATACCAAAATGTCATCTATAAATACTATCATGAACACATCCAATAATGGCTTGAATACCCTATTCATCAGACCCATAAAAACTGTTGGTGTATTCGTTAGCCTAAATGACATTACAAGAAATTCAAAGTGAGCATAGCGTGTTCTAAAAGCAGTCTTAGGTATATCTTTCTCCTTCACCCTCACTTGGTGATAACCTGATCCCAAATCAATTTTGAAAAGCATTTGGCACTCTGTAAATGATCAAATAAATCATCAATCCTGGAGAGGGGATATTTATTCTTAATTTTCACTGTATTCAATTGTTGATAGTCAATACACATTCTCAAGGTTCCATCTTTTTTACGTGCAAATGACATTGGTGCACCCCAAGGGGACACACTAGGTTTTATAAAACCCTTCTCCAATAAGTCTTTTGACTGCACTTTTAATTCATGCAATTCTGCCTGGGCCATTCTATATGTAGGGAGAGAAATAGGTGGAGTGCCTGGTAGTAAGTCAATACCAAAATCTATCTCTCGTTCTAGAGGTAAGCCTGGAAGTTCTTTACCAAACACATCAACGAATTCATTCACTACTAGAACTAATTGAAGAGTTGGCGATTCTGTCTCCATATCCCTTACTCAAACTAAATGACATATATACCCCTTCGATATCATATTTCTTGCCTTAAAATAAGAGACAAACTTACCCTTTGGCACCCTAAATTGCCTTTCCACTCAAGAATTGCCTCATTTGGAAAGTAGAAGTACACTCTCTTAGTTCGGCAATCCACGGTGGCATAGCAAGAAGCTAACCAATCAATACACCTTATAACATCAAATTCCACCATTTTTACCTCAATAAGGTTATCCAATGTATCACGGTCACAAACAGTTACTACACAGTCATAATAAAACCTTCTAGCCATAATAGATTCACCGGTTAGTGTGGACACTTCCAATGGTTTGTTCAATAATTTGGGTGTTCACTTAAGCTTCCCAGCAACTAGTAGGGTAGTGTATGATAGTGTATAACCAGGGTCAATTAATGCATATACATTATGTGAAAAGATGAACAATGTACCTATGACCACATCGGATGAAGCTTCCAAATTTTGTCGACTCACTAGAGCATAAGTCTAATTCTGGACTCCGGTAGAGCTAGCTGCCCCTCTTACACCTCGAACATGACCCGTAAGTGCTTGTTGACCCCTAGTTAATAGAGGGACTAACAATGATAATGCAACGGCTGACCTAGTAGATTATATTATATCACCCATATGCCTTCTCGGGCAATCTCTTATCATATGCCCTGGCGCACCACATCAATAAAAAACGTCTGTCCCAATATGACATATACCTGAATGACTTCTTCATTACTGTTTGTAAGGTTGCCTAGGAGTAATTTACTGGTCTGTCGAATATCCTATTGTCTGTGCACCTTGTCCCTCACCTCGTTTACCAAATTGATTGCCTAGACCCCTGAAGTTATGGTGGAGCATTGGCCGCAGAGGAGGAGGATGATGGCCTAGGCGGTCTACTAGAAAACTGAGGCCTAAGCTCACCTTAGGACAGTGTAAACTGCCCTATAGACCTGGCTCTCTTAGATTATGCCCTTTCTCCTTTGCCTGTGATCCTTCAATTTTTGTGCAAAAGTTTGCATTCCCGCTATATCCATGTCTTTGCTCAAGGAAGCAATGGTATAATCTCTAACCAGATACGTATCCAATCTATCCACATATCCATAAACTCTATCTGCCATAGAAGTAACTACACTAGGAGCATACCTGGCCAGGGAATTAAATTGAAGGGTATACTACCTCACACTCATATTGCCTTGGTGAAGGTTCAAGAACTGATCTACACGGGCCTCTCTGATCCTTCGAACTTCTGTGGGTGTCGTTGGCCTTGGCCAAGTGTCACTAACTCGACAACTTTTGTACCACTCACATGCATAACATCTAAAATGTGTTGAATTTGATCAAAAAAGACTTAGGGATTAGGATCTGACCAGGTGAAGGATGGAGGGTCCAAATTAAGGAAGTCACGTTTCCTCGTGCTAGCGGCACTATTCACACCACATGCACCTATAACTGGACCTTCATATCTTTGACCTTGGCCAGTAACTATACGAGTCAATAATTGGACTGCATTTCTCAGATCCTGCATAGTAGCATCGATAGGTGGTTCTGGGGAATTTTACTACTTCCTGATTCATTAGGAGCTTAAAGAGTTGGAGATGTTTGTGACAGAGACTCATCTTGAGCCTCATTTCGTTGTCTCACTTAACTGGGTATACCAACCACCACTTCTACTCCCTTCCCTTTACCTTTCTTTTTCCTGGTTTCTGACATTCTTACTGTATAAAACAATTTATGAGTTAGACATAATCCACTTATTACACTTGGGTCTATGGAACGATCTAAAGAATGAAAAGAAAGTAACAACTCCTAAATGCCACATAGCCTTCTGCTTATAAATGTGGTACATAGCACATCAATAAACAAGTCTCTACATAGAGACGGCTACGTAGACTCCCTAGGATGACCTACTTTAATACTACTTCTGTCACGCCCAAAGTCCCATTAAGGTGGACTGGCACCCGTTGCCGATAAGGATCGGGAGAACCAACCTGTATGTATGCACTTTCTATATATATTATAAGGGATTTTTTCATTCAACATGCCTTTAATAAAGTAAATAGTAATAACAAGCCAATAGGGAAAGCATATGGCTAGGCCGTTGGGGCCACGTTTTCTAAAGTAGGAGACATGACCACACTTTAATTTACATAATCTACAAAGCCTCTTGATAAGGAAAAGTATCTGATAAGGGTTGGGATAGGCCCTACCTCGACTAACTATACAATACAAATATATAAGCTCTAGACACATAAAGATCCGAAGCAACCTGGAGCTTGGTAACAGCAACTAGGTATCATGTATTCCTACTGAGAAGATCTACTAGCACCTGTACCTACAACATGAAATGCAGGTCCCTCATTAGGGACATCATTATAAGATAATGTACTGAATATGTAAGGTAGAAAATACTATATATGAAGTAACAACTCAAATGAAACTATGCACTGATGTAGGATAAGAGACCACCT